>CAJNJA010070796.1:0-18577 GCA_905231915.1 Symbiodinium necroappetens | reverse complement strand
TCGGATGCAGTCGGCCGTGCTCCATTGCACAGGCCGGTTAGAACAAAAGCCTCAAGTTTGTGCAGAATGGTCTGGCTATGAGCAGTTGCCCCTTTGGGATCACACTGTCTCCGCTCCTCCATTCAACTCTGATTATGGCTGAATGTGGAGTGACACTTGGTTGGCAACCTTCGGCCAGAAAATCAGGGTGCACTCAAATGGGCTCAAACGGGCCGCGGATAGACGTAGAACTTGCGGTCGTTACCGTCTTTTCCGCCGTTTGCGAAAAAGCCAAGCTCCCCACAAACTAGACCATCGGAGTCGGGGTCGTCGGGGAAGTGACAAATCTCTGGACTGCTGCCCATCCACCAGTTGTAGGCCTCCCCACCGCTGTGCCGCCCTTGGGCAAAGCGAAGTTTGACCTGAGCATGAAAGGTACTGTACTATAAGTACTATACTATAGACTATAGACTATATAGTATATACTATATAGTATATACTATATACTATATAGTATATACTATATACTATACACTATATACTATATACTGTATACTATATACTGTATACTATGACACGGATCACGGTGCCGTCGGCCGCCGAGATCTTGCAGCCCTCGTAGAGGGCAAAGCCGGGGATGTACTTGCCCTTGTCCTCTGCCAGGAATAGGGACTCTTGGAGATAGCAGCACGGCTCAGGGCTATCAGTGCCACCTGCCGAGATCTTGGACAAGGAGTTGGTCACCAACTCTTCGCGTTCGCTTATTTCCAGCCAAGATGTATGGCTCCAGACCTCGCTGCAAGTGTCAGACTGCTGCATCGCGATCGGCTCGCTCGATTGTCGTGTACCCTGATCACAATCAGCTGCAGCCATCAACGGATGCCTCATAACCGCATGCAGCATTTCCTCCTGACTTCGGCATAGCTGCTTAGTCGCATCCACATCTTCCTTCAATTCACTCACCTTTTTGTCCTGTTCGTCCACTTGCCTCCTCAAGCTGGCCTCTGTAAGTAAAGCATGGTTTCTTGCAGGGCGCAAGAAGCTCACTAGCAACCTTCCGAGTCGTCGGAGGACGAACTCCCAGAAGCCGAGTAACAGAAATAGGAAAGCCAAGAAGACACGCCAGGATCCCCAAAACACAGGTTCGCCGAGCTGCGACTGTTCGATGGCTGTTGCGACGTTGACCTCGAACTTCTTCAATTTTGCCTGGCTCTCCTCGAGAAGCTGCTCTGCCCTCTTCGCTTCCTCCCTGGCCAGGGCCTCTGCCCTTCGCGCCTCGAACTGCCGCTGCGCTTCCACCTTCCCTGCCCAGAGGCGCTGCTCTTTACAGACCTTCCTCTGCTGTTCACGCTGGGAAACGACAACCTCTCTCCAATGCAAGCTCATGTAATGAAGAGCATCACGGTAGTTCATGGTCACAAAATATCCATTGATCGAACGAACTCTGTTGTGGTTCTTGTGCACTTCTCCGGGCTCAATGAGCCGAAGAGTTGTTGCGTGCACAGCCTGTAGGCTGCAAACAGCAGCCACTGCGTACTGCTTTGGCCTGCACTTCCAGTCCTTCCAGTCGGTCTCGCGCACATCCTTCCGACATTCGTAGTTCCGGATGAACTTTGTGCTGGGCTCGTCTTCAAGCCAAAAGTCATACTTGTGTGCGAACTCCTTGAGGTGGAATATAGTGGAGTTCAAGTTCTCCTCCCAGCTGTCGTTCCCAAAGTCACACTGGCACACCTCCATCTCCCCGGCCACGGGCTGTAGCAGCACCACTACGGACGCGAAGAGCCAAAGGAATCCCCGGCCTTTGCCACGGTCCCTCCTTGAAGCACCTTTAGCTCCCGGCACGTCCATGGCGCTGTGCACAATTTAAAGCCGGACTCTGGTTGCAGGCTGCTGGCACGCTGCGCTATAGGGGCCAAACGTCACGGCTTAGGAGTGAGTGGGTTTTTGAGGGGTCGATATTCTCTGGAGCTACACTCCTCGAAACCCTTGCGGATGATGTTGGCAAGGCAAAGACCCTGTCCACATGACTGCTGTCGCAGGCAGCAAATTTCTGCACTGCACATAGACATGGTAGTTTTTTGACCTGCAAATAAGCTACTGATTCATCAAATAGCACATCCTCAAACCTCGAACACCTAAAGACCACAACCTGAAACCAACCCGAAACGCTTGCGGCCTTAACCTCAAACTCCGAAACGGCCTAAAGTCCCACATCCCCACTCCATTAGACCTCCCTCGAGCCGACTCCCTAGCACCCAAAATCGTGAAATCTCATTTGGTTTCCAGCGCAAGCAAGGCTGAGGACACTGCAACAGCCTCTGGCTAACCTCAGGCCGTGTTGGGGATCTAGCGAGGTGGGGTTTAGGTCTTGTCGGATTTGTCTTTCGCGTTCAGGGAATAGGAGCTAAGGGCTTCAGGCTTCACAGGCGAGGCATCTTCATGCTCTGATGCAATACTCCGCTTTCCGCACCGGTCTGTGTCATGCGATATGATCTCAGGCCTTGATCTAAGTGTATGGTTCGCTGCCTCAATATGCTATCTTGGACGTTGTTGCCGTAGTCCAAGATAGACAGCTTCTCGTCTCTTACGACCGTTTACATTCCAACTCTGTAAACTCTCGAAGCAGATCCCTGGCACCAAAGCCTCCAGGGTTAGCGCGGGGGAAATCCAAGGTGCGACGAGTCCATGCCGACTGGCCGTGTCCCGGACGCAATCTCCAGTCATGGGAGGAAAACCCCTGCAACATGATCGGGGGAAGTGCTGCAGAACATGAACTCCAGGAAACCCTTCACCATGAGAGACCACCCCAGAGAAGAACCCAAGTCTCGACGAACGACATCCTTTCAGGAACCGGAAGCTACGACGCCTCTATGAATCTGGACAATGTAACGAGGGTTTTGTGAAACTGGGCTTGCTGGATGCTAGACAGAACCACCCTCCAGGCTTGTTTCATGTATTTGGAAAGGACTGCCATCTCTGCGGCACAACAAAAATATTTCCTGAACCCTTTCCAGCATCGCTCAAACTGAACTCTGTAAGGCCCCGGCAGGAGTAGCAGCAATTCTGCAGAAAACCAAGCAAAGCTTGAACATGGCTGTCAGCGAGGGTGCCGAGAACAGCAATCAAGGCTAGGCTCGGGCTTAGGGTTTAGGGCCAGGCATTGAAGGAGGTATCAGTTCGAATACATACTCACATGCCTTAGAGATGCAGGGACCTCAAGCATGCCAAGTAATGTAGGACAGGGGCACATCGGAAGACGGGCTCAGGATTTGCCAGTACTCTTCGTGCTGTTGCAGTATATAGGTTCTGTATGTATTTATGGGCTTTGAAGCAACGGTCTTGCAGACTATGGGCACGGTATGTTTTTTTCTTTGACCTGGCTAGCTTCTTGGCAGTCAGAACGCAAAGTGCCTGCTACTGTTGTCCTTGAGTGTCGATCTTCGGCTGTACTTGAAGTGGTCAGAAGTCCCACGGTACACTCCTCTTTATCCCTCCCCGGCAACTCCACACCCTGACAGGAACCCCGTCTCTTGCCTGTGGACTCATAGATCAAACCCTCCAGCACAGTGGGCCAGTGCCCACCCAGCCTCCCCCGTCCGTTTCCAAGCTTTCCTTCATTCCTTCGATCCCTATTTGTGCCTGGGCTGCGCTTCTGTGGCCGGCCGAGGCGGAGGACACGAAGCATTTCCGGCGAATATATGGCTTGTCGAGTTTCGAATAGACTTTTCGGATGTGAAATCTGAAGCCAGATCACGCCTTTTGCTCAAGAACCCATTGACCGGCTGCTTCCAAATATTCGTCCACGCCATGTTCCCGCAGATAGGGGGTTTCGTTAGAGTAGGGGTACCTAGTCGAGTGCTAGCAACATATGGAATCCCCGGTCCGTATTGACACCCTGACATCGGTCATGTTCAGCACAAGTCGATGAGCGGCAAATCCAGGCTTAAGGATTCAGAGCATCGAAGTTACATGGCATCGTTTCGCATTAGGGTTAAGGCTCCAGCTCACTAGTCATTCAACTAGAGTAACTAGAGGGCTCTGGGGCTTTATAGAGTGTCTGATTCATGGTTTTCCCATATTATGTCTTCTGACACCACTGGATCGGGTACTTGGCACATCAGGATTTGGAAACAGTGTGCTGTCGTGTGATGCATTTTCTCCGCGGTGTGCCCCCAACCCGCTTGAGGGCGGCCCGTACTCGTCTAACATCCGGCGCCAACCGATTGTCTCTGCGTCCTCTGAAGCACTCGGGACAGGCAAACGCCTGCAAGCCGTTCACACGGCGAAAGGGTTGAGAAAGAGCTCCGCTAATCCGCTCACTCGCGCCGTTTCTTCTTAGCGGCCTGGCACGCATGAGCAACCCATAGCTGAATCAGAAGTGGCTCCACGAAGAATTCAGCGGAATTCAGTTCTCCAGCATGGAATCAAACTTGTATAATATGAAGTGGCATCTGGGTGGTTAGATCCACCTCACTACTTGGGGACGCACTTAGCAAATCCAGTCCGAGGAAAGCTCGGTCGTATTCAGCCTCAGGACAGCCTGGAAGGTATGAGTCCAGACCGGAGCCCCGTGTTGAATAATATCAAATTATCACATCGAACAGTCAGGCCCCAGGGGATGCAGGACCACATGGAGGTCCTAGAGTTCTAGAGAAGTGAACTTAGCGACAAGAACGCATGGATGCAGGCGGGCCTTTGTCGGTGGGTCGCCTTCGTCGTCCTGCATGGAGGAAGCAGAAGTTTTCCGCGACGGACGGAGCTTCTTACTTCAGAGATGGGACAGGTTCTTCGTGGAGTCGAGGAGAGGTGCCCGGGAGATCAACTCCGAAGTTCCATGCTTGCATGCGTGCATCGTTCTGAACTCCTAAACTTGCATTCACAAGAGGAGGCAGTCGCAAGCCGTACTATGAGAACCAAACCCCAACAGATGTCAAGTCCGACCCTAGGCAGCTCAGCTCAGAACTCGAGCAGCCACCAACGACGCAGGTCAAAAACCTCAACCGTAAGTTTTCAAAGCAGGAGTTTGGGACTTGAGCCTGAGCACTCCTCCTTCCCTTTACGCCGCAGCGACTGAAACCTGTTGAAACCTGTAAAACCCTCTTTGTTACTGTAGCGTCGCTGCAAGAGCTTCTCAATCGCATAAAATTCGAAGGATCTCCACCAAGAAGAAAGAGCATGACCCCCCCCCCCCCCCCCCACGCACCCTCAGGTTTCCATAGAACCCCTTGTTTTAAAGCTGTGGTACAACCCCTTCCTTGCAAACTTCGCTGAAACCCGGGGTCCTTAGCGTCCTCATTGTCTAGCTCCCCGTCGCCGGCGTTCTGACTGAGGACGGCCAAGCTAGGTGGGAGATCCTCGGCGATTGCCGCTACATGTAGGCCTTCCTATTTCACAGTCCACAGGGCCGAATAAGCAGGTCTTAGATTTGCGCAAACTAGCGGAAGTTGTATGTTTGGGGGCACATCATGACATGGGAAATTTATCTGGGCACTTGGATCAGCAGTGTCTAGGTTTCAGCGTTCTGAGCCGTTATGTATGGGCTGCAGGAGTTTCAATTGTCAGAGCTTTAGGACTTTGGTTTTGAATTTTGGCGACGGAGCCGTTATGATTGCGTGTGAAGCTCGGAGATGGTAGCCGCAAGGAGGGGGACGAAGTCATTCTACGCGGGCCAACGAGCTGAGGGCTTGTAGGGCCAAGGTGCTCCAAACCCCAATGTNNTTGTCGTCGCTGAGGCTTGGGTCCTGGCCTCCTGTCTTCAGTGAAAGCTTGGGTCCTGGCCTCCTGCTGTCGTCGTGTGAGGCTTGGGTCCTACCAGACGTGTTTTGCAATCCAAGCCTTCCAAACCTGCATTTGTATTTTGTCCGTTTCGTGTCTGGTTCGCCCCCCCACCCCGAACATCACGGAACATCGGCAGCCTCGCTTGTTGAGAGCATCACTGAACATCGGAGCAATTTTTACAGGCTTAGGGTGCCCAACTCAATGCTGCCTAGACGAGTAAAATCAACCTCACGCGCGTTTTGGTTACCCGGTGCCGCTTGCCGGGGGACGGTCCAGGGCCTGACCAAGCCGGACGCGCCCATTTGTATATCAATTTTATATATTTACGCAGCATTGAGTTCGGGCCAGTTTTGTTATTTAGATACTGCAGAGCTCCCCTCTGAAAACAGGGGAGCCCCAGGGCCAGGGGCCGTAGAGCCTGCGGCCCCCTTCCTCGGCCCCCCATCCTCAAAAACTATATATTGCATATCGTAAAGAATGCGGGTTAGGGAAGTCTGCCGTCTACAAATTGTGTAGACCGCAGACTTATATGGGAACTTTCTAGTTACTTTAGAGAAGCACTTCAAAACACGCTGGCAAAACCAGCGTTGGACCGAAAGTAGGCCCGTTTTGATTTTGGCATCATGATCATCTCCCGCCGCAGCATCAAGAGCAAGAGGAATGAGACATCATGTTCATGTTTCGCCGCATTTTTCAAAAACAATTCGGTTCGCACCATGCGTCTATGTGTGACAGGCAGCCCGGACAGCCGTGACAATCCGGACAGGCATCCCGGACAGCCCGGGATCAAAGTGAAAACAGCAGACGTGGATCTGAGGGCCTGGTACCAAAGTGAAAGCAGCAAACGTGGATTTTAAGGCCTTAAAGTGAAAGCAGCAGACGTGGATTTGAGGGCCTGGGAGCAAAGTGGGGGGGGGAGGGAGGATGCCGGCAGAGCGCAGAAGCTCCGCCAGCAATGCGGGGAAGGAAGAAGCTGGCAGAGCGCAGAAGTTCCGCAGAAGCTGAAAAATCAAAATGCCACCGCATTTTATGGCAAACGGTCTGCTCGGGAATGGAATCAGAGATGCAAGGCGTCACCTCTGACAGTAGACAGTGGCAGAAACACTATAAAACCATGGAAGCTGGCAGCGCCTCTTTGGGACCAAACGTGTTTTCCAGTCCAAACCGGCCCAAACCTGCATTTTATTGCAAGCGGTCTGCTCGGGAAAGGAGTAAGGGGTGCGAGGCCGTGCAAGGCATCACATCTGACAGTAGACGGTGGCAGAAATGGAACGGAAACTCTGTAAAACCATGGAAGCTGGCAGCGCAGCTTGGGACCAAACGTGTTTTCCAGTCCAACCCCGCAAATATGTTGCAAACGTCTGCCGGCGGAAGCTCCGGAGCTTCTTCACCGACCCACCCCCATTTGGGCAAGTTCACAACAACAGGTCTTGAAACTTGTTGATATGAAAAGGTTCATAAACAGAATATGGTTACAGAGTTATACAAGGGAACCTATCTATATATATATATACATACATACATACATACATACATACATACATACATACATACATAGACAGCACCAGAATTTCACTGAGCAGCAGCGTCCGAAGTCGCGCTTTGTATTCATGTCCGCACGAATGCAACTTCGTCTGTCTACGCCCTAGCTGTCCTACTCATCCAAAGCCATCTGCAGTGTTCGACAGCCCGCTCCTGGTTCTGTCCCTCTGCCCTGCGCATCAAACTTTGGATGCTCCAAAAGGGCAAGGTCCTAGATCGCATGAGTTTCATTAGATGCAACAGCCTAAGTGGGTGTTTCCGAAAATGGGGGACCCCAATATAGTACCCTAAATAGTAGGATCCTTATTATAAGGACCCCAAAATAAGGTACCCTAATTTTCGGAAAGTCCCAAGTGCCAACAACCCTGGCTGTTGCAACTTAAACAGTGGACTCCGAACCCGAGAGTGACATCACGTCTGGACGGACCTTGCCCAAAGGCCCGCTCACTTTCCAATCGTCCTGCAGGATGCACAGATCACACCGAGGCCCGAACATCGAAAGCCAAAGCCAATAAAATCGAATCTGGACATCCCATGCATCTCGCCAAGAACCCAAGTGCTGAAGTGCACAAGTTATAGTGGGGTTCACAGTTGAGGGTTTAAGGCACCCATCGGGGATTCTTATGAAGCAAGTCTCCGACCGGAACAGCTGCGGAGTCTTACGAAGCTCCAGACGAAAGGCAGAATGCTGCATATATGGTAAAGGACCTAGAACACCCAAGCTGCAGGATCATTAAACTCTAACCTGGGATATACTTGGTCTTGGTGGTAAAGGCTTGGCAACCCGCCAGCAGTTTGCAGCCCTTACTCAGAATTTGTTAACCCCTATGGAATCCCAAGCCTTTGAACACAGCTCTGCTTTTTTTCATGGCTTCTCCTTGAACACTTTCGAACCCAGTGTTCGAGGCACCTAAACTTAAACCCGGAACATCTAAACCCTCAGTGCGAAACCCCCAAGCCTAAGCTTCTGAACAATAAACCTCTGCACGCTCTGCTTTTTGACGGCTTCTCCAGCTGTTGAGGAGATGCGGACAGCCCTATCCTCGGCTGTGACTGCGCCGGCGGCGAGGCATGTAGAAGTCTAATGTATGCATATATTCATAAATGCTTTGAATACTAGATAGAGTCGGGTTCTCATTGTCCGGCTTAACCATTAGAATGAGATTTCGGGGTATGCTATAGTATAGTACACGCAGCACAAGCACAGTTATACGTACAGGTATAAGTATGGTACGGTTGTGGCTTCTACCCTTAGAAGCTTTGACAATTTTGTGCTCTCTATCGAAGAGAGACGTCGGGGACCATCAGCGAGACCCGGTTACTGGATGATACCGTCCGTGTATCTTTGCCTTGTCCGGTCTTGTGATTCTGTTCTTGATCCCGAAGCCCCGTGAAAAGTGGACTATGGACCATGACAAACCTGGCGCCTCAAACTGAAGCAGCAAGCAACCGGGGGGGGGGAAGCAAAGTTGCAGCTTCAACTTTTGGGCTCTGAGACGCTGCACCTGAAACATCATGTAGAATCATAATTTGACTAGGCGCACCGGGGTTTCGAAGATTAGCTGCAGGGGATTTGAAGTTAATTGATAAGGTTAAGGCCGAGGATTTGCTCAGGGTTCTTAGCATCAGGGTTTACGCCTTCAGGGTTTGAATAACAGGACTTACAAGTGTCTAGCAGTACATAGTAAGGCAGTATAAGAGCTGCACTGCATCCGACATTTCCCTTGCGCGCCCGCCGCCGGTCTCTGCGCATGGCAGGCAACCCACCTTTAGGCCTCAGGGACGGGGCAGGTCATGGTTTCGATATGCATTGGCCTTCTAAGTATGGTGCAAAGGATAGTCGACGAGTCTCTAGACCCTCAACCCTTTACATAGCCGAAGCCTGGAAAAGCCTGACCGCAGTTAATCAATTGCAAACCCAACTAACGGCTTTAAGTGAACACTTCTACCACCCTTTTGGCATCTTCTTTAAAAGCCTTGTAGAATCTGTAGAACCCTGATCAATCCCCAAGTCCTCGGCAGGTCCTAGTGCTCGCTACTTCCACAGCCGAGCCCGGCAATCGAAGATCCATGCTGACGGTTTGGGGTGCGGGGTCTAGGGTACGCATGTAAACCCTTTCACGTTATTTCTTGGGGCTGTTTGACCCGAAGGGCAATCACAGCGACCTTCTTGCTGTTAAATTGCACCTGCTCGCCTGGGTTTATAATTTTAACCGCAGGGGTCCGCTGCCCAGCTTAAAATGTGGACCGAAAGGCAGTCGGCCGCGCTTGACTTCAAGCATCGGCTACTGTCATCCAACCAGCCGCCCCATTTATTGTTACATACTGCCTTTTCTTGCCTTTGGGGCCGGAGGTATCTTGCCTACTGCTCAAAATGACGACACGCGCTCTTGGTACGGCGCTCTGGTGCACCGTACCATGCGGACCCCCAGGGACCGTGCAACTTGCTCCAGGGAATGGCACGAAAACCTGCTCCTTCCAACCGTCAAGGAGGAAAGAGGCCGGACTTTTCTTGAGACTTAGCTTTAAGGCTTTGGGAATGTGAGGTTTCGGTTTGATACTGCTTCTATGGTTTCGATATGGCTTTACCAGTTTAAAGATTGGGGATTTGTGGGTTTTGCGGCCTGCGCGGTTCTCTCTAGAAGCTTGAGCCGTAGTCGACAAAACCCCTACAACCATCATTGCGAGGACCAACGTCCTCGGACCATGTGTCTTGACTGGTGCTACATGTATTGACTCCCAATCTAGCACTGTGAAACCTCGGTGCTTCTGGCAACGCTCAGCTCCATACCGCAGGGACAAACATTCATCTTTAGCGATACAGCTATAGATCGAGGACCGTATGTTTTGGCGGTGACCTGTTGAACTCCGCGGTCCTGGCACAGGTTCACATGCCAGCCCTCAGTTGAGCTCTGCAATCCTGAACATGAACGGTGGCAAGCTTTCGACTTCATTTCGGACAGGGTCACTTCAAACGGAACTGGTAAAGTCACAAACCCGACAAAACAAATCCTGCTGGTTCTTTCACAACCCTCCATCCGTTTAGGATTCATTTCTGGTGTCGACTTACGTAGGCGGGGTGATGCGGCTTGGACACACCTGCTCCTTTTCAATCTTTCAGGGATACACCTCTCCTCACGATGTCGCAAACGAAATTCCACGTACATACAATCTTTTGCTGCACTTCGATGCATCGAACTGTCGGTGCGTCGCCGCTGTGCTCAGCAACCCACGGCACCAAAATAATCCACCGTAGGAATCTCAAAAGTAACTTGTCCTTGTCATTATACGAAACCGTCCATCATTCGTCCCAAGCCAGCGTATGCAGTCCTATTATTCATATACCGCTTGTACTCAGCAAGTCCCGCGAGCTTCCCTGTGTCCCCAGCCGGCGCAAGGCCTGATCTTGTCAAAAAGGAACAGATTGATCGTTGATCCTTGTGACAGCGCATGCGATTTGGCATCTGCAGGGTTTTGGCAGCATGGAGGTGGCGCTCCGAGCAAACTCATTGAGCAAACACGTTTGAAACAGAGGGAAGTGCCGTCGCGCTCTTCTGGAGTCTAGGACCTGCAAGCAGCCCCGGATGTTTACGTCCCACGTCGCAGCGACACTCCGAGAAACAATGACATAGACAAGCAGAAGGAGAAAAGCAGCAGCGTGGAGAGAGCGAGAGAGTGAGAGAGAGAGAGAGATGCTGCTGGACCTTGTGACACTGCCGAAAGCCTACATCCCTCCGAGTTTGAGTTTGCCAGTTTCGCAAGTGTCTTCGATGCAAAATATCTAAACCGCTGTGCTTGAAGCCTTGCATCATGTATGCCCCTGTCCTCACCTCCGGCTCCAAACTCCGAAAGAGAGAAGCATGCCAATGCCTTGTCCAGAGCTCCTCCAAACAGGTAGCTACTACTCCACCGAGACTCCACCATGGGTTCATCTAGCCTATACAAACCCCAGCAAGAATCACTTAAACCGATGCATCCACACTCTCTTGCAGCCAGGCAGCGATGATGTCCTAGAGATAATTCTGCGGGTAGGGCATGCCACCCATGTACATGCCCTCACCACCTTGGTTGAGGTTTCGGCAATGACTCTTCGCGGAAAGCCGGGCGAGATTTAGAGCGTTGCGTTTCGCAGGCTGGTAGGGAGATAAGTCCATGACCACTGGCAGCCAGTTCCAGGGGATTCGGAACAGTGCCGAAAGCTTTTCAGGAGCCGGAACCACGGAACATCACAAGACACAGTGTAACATCGAAGGATGCTGACAATGAAGTTGCAACTCGTACTACGGCCGCATGCAAAGCATTACGATGCATTTGTGGTCTTCTGTATGTAGCTACCACCGAGGCAACCCATCGCCATGAAACGGCACGGCAAGTCGCTGCAAAGATGGTCCAGATTTCCAGCGGTCTCAGGTCTCATCACGCTGATGCCACGACCCGGACACTGAGCTGGAAAGGATTGTGCTCAAGCACCTTCCGCGATACCCTGCCAAACACAAAGAAGCCCAAGACTTCCTGAACCCTACAGCCTGAACCCTATGCCCTATAAACCCTAAACCCTAAAGCCCTTAAACCCTAAACCCTACACCCCTACACCGTACGCCCCTGAAGGTCAACTCTGCCCTACTCTTTCTCCTCATCCTGCCGAGCCGCCGCCAGGTCCGGTGCCGGGGTGCATGCCTCGGCCCGCTGCACAACCCTTATAGGGACCCTGGTAACCCAAAGGGTCCAAGTACCATCATAGTAGGTACTTAGTAGGTATTTGGGCCCCAAAAGTATATACTATACTATTACTTGGACCCTTTGGGTAATTTAAACTAGGAGCCCTGGAGAAACTTATAAGACGCGACTCCAAATATGTCTATAGGCTCAAGCGCCCTTACATTACTTCAGAGGCTTTTCTTGTCAGTATCAGTTTTGAGCTTGTGCAGAAACCCATGCACGTCCTCGCACGGTAGCTTTTCCAAAGGTCCCTAAAGCACCCCCGATTACAGCTGCCACAAGCTGCAGCTGCAATCACCTCACTTAGAAGCCGTGCTGACTGTCACGTCCGCTGACCCTTTGTGTAGCCTTGAAGAAATTCTGAAGGGTAGCCATCCGAAACCCTAAACCCAGCCGAGGGTCCGTGGTGGCCGTAGTGCGGGCCCAGGTGGTGTCCCATTCCTCACATAACCGGAGCTATACGGTTGAGGGCTCAGGGTTCAGGGTGTGGAGTTCAGAGTTAACGGCTAAAAAGGATGCAGTTTGGGTTTTTTTCATGAGACACCCACCCCAAAAAATCGCCCCTACGCCCCAAACCCTACAACAGTCGCCCTAGATAAAGGGACCCTACATCAGGAAGACCCGGCAGGAGGTGAACTTCCTGAGAAGTCCTCAGCACCAGGACACGTGAACCCCCAAAGCCCTAAACCATCCAAACCCCGAAACCAATATTTCTTGCTTCCAACGGTTTAGGGTTTAGGGTTTAGGATTCTGCCGAGAATGCCAAACCCCTCCACGGTAAACCCCGACTTTCAGGAACGCAAGAAAGCTGAGTTCAGGGCTTGGAAGTTTGAACGGTTTCTGGGACTAGACTGGGCCCAGAATCCATATTGTAATGAATAAGGGCACACTAGTCCCAGAAACAGCTCACAGGAAGTACTACCGATATTCACACTCTCTATAACCAAGGAGCACGGACTTTCGATAACTGTAACGACGCTATTACTACTGAAACCATCATCGTCAACCCAACAGTAACAAAGGCGATAAAAGGGATACTTATGCTAGAGCAACCCCCATCAAAGCCAAGACGGCGACGGCTAGGGATTGGGTCAATTGAATCGCACTGTCGGGCGTGTGATGGCTTCGTGGGCTTTTTGCAAGATGGAGAAGTCGAACACCTGTATATCCTACACTGGTCCTACACAATCCCAATTCAAAGGTCCTGAGCCCTCAAAGTTGGTGGGTTCAGGGTTCACCCACATGTAGGCCGAAACCCTAAAACTGTAAGTTCCTGAGACTCAAACCCTTAATCCAGCACATGAAGTTCGTCTGGATCTAGAATCTAGAAGCCTTAAAGTACCTTGAATAGTAACCCCTTACAGGAGCCCTTCTTCCTCTCGCACCAAGCAGCCACGGTGGCCGTGACCGGTTTGCGCAAGCATTCGCGAAAGCGGGCCCATCTGTTGAAGAGTGGCATGGACATTTGTGGCTTGTAAGCTAAGGGTGTTTCTTTTAGGGTTCAGGGTTCAGTTTCATACGGTTAAGAGATTAGGGTTCGGGGTTCAGGGCTTCGAGGCTTTACAAGGCCGTGGGCACTGCTGCAGAAACGGGTGCTGCAAACTGCGATTCATCAATAGCTTGCCACAGCACACTTCAAGTCGGCCTTCCTAACTTTTTGCCCGCAGGACAGGACCCTTCTCTTATAGCTTTTTGCACAGAGGACCTAGTGTAACCGTATCAGCATTCTGGAAGAAAGGAGAAGAAAACACCCGCCCAGGCCCTATGTATACATATACATATATATATATGTATATATCTCTATATATATATATGTATATCTATATGTATATATATATAACGCACATGTAATTACACGTATCTACACAACAGTATTCATAAGCATTTGCATATACATGTACCATGTACATATAAACATACAAGTATCTGCGTCTACATATACTTACATGCATGCATACTTACGAGACTACATACATACATCTCTGTATACATGCTTATCTATCTTTCTATCTGTCTGTTCCATTCCCTGCTAGTTAGAACAGGGTTTCGGGGCTACAAGATGCACTCACAAGATGTCCGACCCTAAACCCTAAACCCCTAAAACCCTAAACCCCTAAACCCTAAACCCTAAACCCTAAACCCCTAACCCCTAAACCCTAAACCCCTAAACCCAAAACCCCAAAACCCTAAATTGCGAACCCTGCAGCGAGCCCTAAGCCCTGAGGCCTCCACCGCAAGCCCTAAGACTTGGAGCCTCCGGCCTAAAGATCCCCAGTAAAGTACGGCAGCCTTATAAAAAAAAAAAGACCCTAAGAGGGCCCCTGATTTAGAGAACTACCCAAATAAAAAGGACCCGAAAAGGGACCCCAATTTAGAGAACTAGCCTTATAAAAAGGACCCTAAAAGGGACCCTGATTTAGAGAACTACCCAAATAAAGTCTAAGCCCCGTCTTTCGATCGGCCTGCTGTTGCTCCTGCTCAGGAGTCGGATCCTGGAACCTGAGGCATCTTCGTTCTCGGCCCTGATGTGGGGGTTTTGCAAAAATAGGGGACCCTAATATAGTACCCTGAATAGTAGGATCCTTATTATAAGGACTCCAAAATAAGGTGCCCCTAATTTTCGGAAAGTCCCATATAGGGCCGCCATAATGAGAACGGGGTTGCGGGGTATGCTATGCCATACTTCCACGGGCGTCTTGAACGGACACTGCTGCTAATCATCGAGGCCTCTCTATTACTAGTCTGTCCAGCTTCCGTCTCGACGTTCATGGCCGAGGGCACAGAACCGAACCGAAAGTCTGAAAGCAGTATCCTGTTTAAAAGGCAAAGAACATCAAAAGGGCCCTCATCCGTCGTCCTGGCATCCCGAGCATTGGTTTGGACACCCCCGCATTTCTCAATACTGTACATTAAAGCTCAGGGCTCCATACTACCATTGTACGGAGATTCTTCGCAACACCCACTCAAATCATTGAGGCCCAAACCTAAACCCTAAACCCCCAATCCTTTAACCTGAGGCAAACTAACAGCCGCAATGGACGGCCCGGCAGCATAAACGTTGCAACGAGTGAGACGTGGTCGGACGGCCGCGTGCTCGAAGGAAGCGCCGTCTCCTGCGATAGCGCTGCGCGATGCGGAGTGGAGTTGAGGCTTTAGGGGTTTACCCTAATACCCTAACCCTCCAGGTACCTACTACAAAAGGGCCCTAGGTTATGGGAGAAGGTTTCAGAAGGCCGGATTTGAGAATAAGGTTATGAGAGTAGTCAAGAGCACAGGCAAGCATGTGAACAGCCGTGTCCAATGAAAATCGGGAGCCGGCGGCTCCACAGTAAGCCCTTCCGGAAGCGCGACACTACTCCCGAAGCCTCAACATTAAACCCCATGACCCTAGCCCCTCTGCCCGCAGCCGGTGTCGGAGTGAGCTGGTTTGGAAAGTGTTCCTCTGTGATTGATATATGACACTATGTCGTGTATGCTACGCCTCATGTGTTTGGGGCAGGGCCCGAAACCTACAAACAGGCTTACCGAAAATCAGTGGACACTTTACACATAGCAGACAAGACTAAATCTGACAAAAGACAAGATTCTACGCCCGAGGGCCTGAACTTTACATGCTAAAAGCCGTGGAAGTGCAAGCAGTGTCTTGTCTCCGGAGCCCTAAATCCCGTAAAATCTCGACACGTCTGAAATTACGTCACCCCTGAGAAGCAACTTGCCTTGGACAGTTCTGCTTCGTCATCTACTTGTGAAATGGCCAGGACAGAGATGTTGTCTGGGGTGAACCTTGGTGAAGGGCGACACCTAAACCCAACCCAAACTCCTTCAGCAAACCCGGAGCGGCACTTGCTGCACCCTCAGACTTGATTTTAGAATTTGCAAGTGCGTGCAGTTTAGTGGAGTTTCAAGCCGCATTGGGCATGCATACCCCTCTGGGTTAAAGGATTTGCCGACAACGGTTCGGGATGTTGGAGTCTCACCATGATAACCCTTGCGATGTGAACGAAAGCTGCTTCGCTCTATTCATTACCACTTCTAGTCTCCTACTTACTCCTCATACTATTTCTTCTCGTGAACAATCGGACGGCGCGTGACAGGTATTACATGTTGGAATGGCGATATGCTGCGGGTTCTTGTCGCGTAAAGGCTCAAAATGATTGGCTTCCGCATCTCAGTGCTCCATGTGGATGGCAGACTTGCCGTGCGTCGTTCCGCCCCAGCGACACATTCCCAGCGACACCCTAAGCCCGGCTCAGCACTAAGACCTACAGTAAAATCCAAAGGCTGTTAACACATGGCAGCCCTTCAAGTTCATTTTCACAAGTATTATAAGCCCTACGAGCAATTCCTCTGCACACTGCACAACATGCCCGACCGTTGCAATGACTACAACCGTTACAACACGAAAACAGTAAGACCTTGTAGAAGCTGTGACTGTGACTAAGCCTGCCATACGTCCCTCTCTGGTTATGTATAAGCACGCTTGCATTTGTGTAGGTAACTTCCCTGCCTTTATACGCGCACACACACACACATATATACTGAAGCACATGGAACATGCTCTGCAGAGCGATACATGTACAAGTATGTGAATATTCAAACCATGCTAACCATGCTACATGTGTAGTAATATAGGGGCCTCAATCATTAGAACTAGAATGGGGTTCTAAGAGCATAAACTGATAAACGTTTAAAGGGCCCTGCAGTACTCATCTTCCCAAACACCCAAAGGGTCCAAGTACCCTTTAGTAGGTATTTGGGCCCCAAAAGTAGATTACTATACTATTACTGTACTATACTATACCTTACTATACTATACCATACTATACTATACTATGCTATTGCTATTACTATTACTTGGACCCTTTGGTTCATCCTGAAGCTCAAACCCTGAACCCTGGACCCCTTTGGGCTATAAGGCCAGGATGCCAAATGTAGTCCAGCGTGCCCTTGAAATCCTCTGTGTAGTTTGTGAAGGTGGCCTGAGCAGAGGATCTGTCTGAGGTCTCACAACCTCGGGGACTTCGGCTTACGGCTTTTTTTCGTCTTACTTAAAGGTTCAGGGTTTAGGGTTTAGAGGTTTAGGGTTTGGGGTTTAGGGTTACTTAGGGTTTCGGGTTTAGGAAAGCTTATGGCTTTGCTTACGAACTGGAAGACCTAACCCCTATACCCTAAACCACCACTGCCATAACCTAGCTTTTAAAAAACCCAATGTAGGACTTACAGGGACCCTGCAAAAAGTAGGTTTAGGAAGTTCAAGGCAGGATGCAGAGCTCAGGCTTCCGCGGAGTTTGGAAGTTCGGATCTGGGGCGGCTAAAGGCACGATTATTTTTTTTTGGGGGGGGGCCTTAGTGATTAGGATAGGGTTTCGGGGCACATTCTTCTGCAAGGGTGCTAATACTAGAAGGGATTGAAATGAAAGATCTTATGTAGTTGTTTACTGGGTCTATAGGGCTTAGGGCTGCACAGGGCTTTGAGCTTCGGACCCTAAGCCCCAAAAGCCCTGCAGCTATGGTCTCCAACCCTAGTGGGTTTAGGGTTTAGGGTTCAGGGTGTATGGTCTCCAACCCTAATGGGTTTAGGGTGTATGGTCTCCAACCCGAAGGGTTTACCTATGCGCCCCTTCCCTTCTAAAACGTCTTGTTGAGACAAGGGTAAGGCCGGCTGAACTATGTAAGGCTTGCAGGGGGTTGGAGTTAGAGATTATAGTTGAGGGTTTAGCGCGTAGGGGTTTCGGCGAACGCACTTCGGCTGACCTAGACTAAGGAAGCTATAAAGGTTGTTTTGGGGGCTCTTTAATAAAGACTCTCAGGAATTACCTATAGTCTCCACTGTGGTTCCTTTTTTTGGTTTAGCCAAATCTACATTGAGGATCCTAAAAGGTAACCCCAAAAAGGAACTACAATGGAGACTATAGGTAGGGTGCAGGAGGGCTTGATGCATGCTGTCTCCAGCACAAGACTTGCGAACACAACGACGTCCTGAACCCTCCAGATTCACCACGCTGAAGCTCCTTTAGGGTTTGGGTTTTTTCTTTAGGTTTTAGGATTTATAGGGTTTAGGGTTTAGGGTTAGGGTTTAGGGTTTAGGGTTTTGGGTTTATGTAGCTTTTACCCGATGCCTCCTTCATCGTGCAGGTCTCGTAGGCGGTGGCCAACGCGACGTTGTGCTGCAATGTAAGCTGCCTTTGGCTTCTGGGAAGTACGGGTTTCGAACTTCAGGGTCCTGCTTGCACGTTTCCTGGGGAGCTGAAGGTTCTGCCTTTGAGATTTTATTGGACTGATCACGGACCTATAAGATACTATCCCGAAAAAGTGCAAGGTTATACCTACTTTACTTGCAGTTTAGTTGAGTCATCTTGCTAACAGAGCGGAGCTTCTTTTGAGAACTGGCCTTGAACATCAAGCATGTGCGGATTCTTGGAGGCGCACATGCACGAAGCCTCAAATCTTACTCCTACACCCCAAACTCGAAACCCCAAACCCTAAACCCTAACTCGAAAGCCCAACCATCACCAAGTCTTCAACCTGGCAAATTTGGGTGTCTACTTCAGCAGGGCTA
>CAJNJA010070785.1:0-22228 GCA_905231915.1 Symbiodinium necroappetens | reverse complement strand
GGTTCGCGGCTGTAATTAATTAGGGCTCTTAAGGCTCAGGGGCTACAGTCTGACTACAGTAATCCCAGTCATACCCGTAGGCGCCGGAAACCCCCCTAATATTAAAACGGAACCCCCGAAATCCAATTTTAATATTAGGGGGGGGCCTTTTAATAATAGGGGGAAGGGATTACTACCACCACCACCACCACCACCAGCAGTACTTTGGGAGGTGCCTCCTACAAACTTGTGTTTCGGGGCCCCTTGCAGTCAGCGCGCAAAACTAGTGTGTTCACTTGTTCCAGCCCTATGGGCAAAGTAACGGGTTGCGAATTCATGTAATCCCAGACCAGATGCCATTCTGCCGACAACACTTCCTTTCGACAGCCTTTCTGTCGATGCTGTCAGCACCCTCTGTCCGTCAACACAAATGGTCCTACAAGTGGCCTCCCGGCACTGATGAAAATGTTCATGTTGGCGTTCGCCGGTAGGCTGAGTGCGCCGACTGTCCACAAACAGCCCTACCAAGCCTGTTGAGACAGATGGGCGTAAGAACAATGGGCACAAGAGACTAGTCGGCGCATGGTGCAAAACCGTAAACAGTCCACCGCTAAGTCGACGAGAGACGCTGCCAAACGCCTCTGAGTCGATGCTGACAAGTGTGGACTCGCCCAGAGATTCTGCAGTGCCTGCTCCGAAACTTTTGAATAGACTTAACAACACAGCCATGACTTTCGCTTCGACCTGATGCTGTTCCTGATGTCACATGCAACATGAACACGACTTCCAGGATTTGTCAAGTCCCGGCCTAGGTGCTCCCAGCTTGTCAGCCAGAGGGCTTGTTCCGTTATCCAATCGCAATCTATCTGTACGTATTCCTGGCGCGGCAGATCGCAAATGCGAGTCCTTCACTCGTGTTGTCTGTGCTGACAGAAGCCCATTCCTCGTGCGAGACTTTTTTGTAAAGCAGCCTTGACTTCTGCCGTAAGCTGCAACCAAATTGCGCAAGGGATCCCTAACTGAGCCACTGACATTCCTGAGGTTAGAAAGGTCATCTCTTTGGCCTTAGATGTCGGATCAGAAGTTCCGATTGAGACGATCACCCGCCCGGGCTGCTCTTCGCACCTGTTCTGCAGCAACGAAGAGGAAGTCGTTGTGTGCGAGCTGCTTCGGCGCCAATGCCTCGCCAGCACAACAACTGGGGGACCTGCCCGACCCTCCCTTTCCTTGTGGGCACCTTGATGCACATCCGCTGCAGGAATAAAGTCGCATTCAGCTCCATGGTCTCGAACAACGGATGAACAACCTGAGGCTCAGGATGCCCATGTCGTGCTCTTGCTTCCACAACGCTACGGGCCGCGGCCAAATGGGGCTTGTTCATTGCAAAGGTCAACTCACCCAAGAGCTGCTCGGAGATCAGGTTGAGCAAAGTCACCTGGCAAACGCATCAGGATGCCTCACTTGCAGAAGGCTTAGCAAAGTCAGGTGAGGCAGGTCACGGTAGATGTCACGGTGGCATGACTGTGCAGCTTGCTCGAAGGGTTTGTGATCCGGGGTGGACACGGATGCTGACTCGGAACGAGCTGTTGGGAGCAGTACACAATTCTCCAGGTCAGAGGTCATGGATCCCCTCTGCTCGCCGACCCGATATTGGGAAGCTGTTCTGCCCCGACAGGAGCACACCATGCACCTGGGCAGCATCCTGTCAAGAAACCAGTGGAAACGCTTGTCCCAATTGACAGCCAATATACGCAGCACGTCTTAAGCGGCAACGGTCTTGGGATGGTCCGCCCAACACTGCACATGAGCATTTCACCACTTTCGTGCCCTCGCGGATGATGATGGACCCGTCCATCTTGAGAACCGAACATGTGCAGGCTAACGCATCAAAATAAGGTACGGTACACAGCAGCATCACTAGACGCAAATTGCCACCATCGAGCGCGAGCACAGCATGCCTATTCGGATGTCCAGGCCACCTATGGCGCCTAGCTCGGAACGGCCGAACCCTGCAAGTCTACTGCGCAGAGGACATCATCGCGTACACAAGCTGCTCCGACCTTGCTCATCGGCATTGCCTGCGTGCAAATCTACACAGTTGATGCGGTAACCGTGGCTGGACACACAGCACCACGCAACGGCCATCAAATGCACTCTCCCAGCCTCCCGCTGCTTGCTGTATGCATGTTCAGCGAACTTCGTCACACGCAAGGCCAGCAATCGGGGCACCTGGCCATTATGCACCATGAAGGACGACCAAATCAAATGCTTGGGCAGTCGGTTGTTTCATTCTACATTCGGCTATAGCGTTCGTTCATGCCGTGCACACGTTGACGCTTGCATGTGACAATAGCTGGGGGTACAGTATCTATCCATTTCAGCTGCAGGCCGCAGGCTGTTTGAAGTGGCCGAGTCCAGACCGAAACCGGTGATGTAAGACGGCGTGCAAGCAGGATACTTCAGACAAGCTTGCAGGAGTGTCATTTGCTACCGTAGTTGTAACATGAACGAAGCAACTGTACGAATATAACATCATGATGGCAGTCTACGTGAAACATGGCGGAACATGCCAGAACCCAAGGTGATGCAGTGGCGAAGTCTGAGAGCGGTCGTACTGTCAAGAATTGTCGTACTGGTACGCAAAACATCACAGCCCTATCGCAGCTGAAAAACCAGGCACTGGCACGGCCACGGGGCTTCCCTCGCGTACTGGCGGGATTCAGGAGCAAGGACGGCCAAGATGCTTCCCCCAAATTCTGCAGCCAAGAGGACGGCCAACATGCTTCCCCGCCCCAGTACTGGCCGGATTCAGGAGCACAGCGCTTCTGCCTTCCACCAAAAAGTACTGGCGTCGGGTATTGGAGGATGGACAAAATGTTTCTCAAGTCCAGTCGCTATTCCGAGTTCTCGAGCCAAACTCGGTTTTCGAAGCCAAAATTCGAAGGCGGCCCGTGCAACTGAATTTACAGAACGTTAGAGCCCCACTGTTTGGAGAAGACCTAACGCTGTAGGCTGTAGGTCTACAGGGGCCAGCAACCTGTCAACTTGAATCGAAAAGCCGATCAAGTGGACGATCTGACATGTCTATGGAATGCACCAATCGGATTGGAGCATGCAGAAGAACAAGTAAAAACAGGTCGTAGGAGAAGTGGCACCAATCCAGGACATAGTTTCGTAATGTTTCTTCAGGCATTGCTACACAATAATGCTGCCTAGATTCTGCTAAAACTGCGGCAGGGTTCCGGAGGAGGGGCGCCAAATCAACCAAGGCTGCGAAGCTCAACAACAGCTGCGACTCGTGGAGCTTCGGGTGGACCACCAGGACAACCAGGAGACCACGAGGAGACCAAGACACATCAGGAGACCCCAGGAGACCACCAGCAGCAGAGCACAAACGCGTTCCACCAGATACTTTTTTGGATTCAGGAGCACGGCCCGAATGTTTCCCCCAAGTACTGGCGGGAGCAAGGCGGCTAGAATGCTTCCCTCCAAGCACAAGCGGCCATCTTATCTGTAGCCACATTCCAAAGTACTTGAGAATACTGGAGCTGAGGGGTTTCTTCTATCCTAGTTGTGGTACACGGTACATGTGCATGCCCGACGAGGCCTTGTGCATCCTCATGAAAGTACGCAGCTTGCGGAACTCTTTCGAAGACGTCTCGGACATGTTCCGGAGCCTTCACATGACACTGGGGCAACTTGAGTCAGTTTGCGATGGTGCCGCTGTGCAGTACACTTCATTGAGAAAACGGTCTGTTGCACCGACTTGAGGGCCCCGCTGCGTCAAGCAACTGCTGATGTCTCCAACCACGTAGGAAAAGCCAACCAAGGCGAAAATCACCACGCTTATGGCGAAACAGCCTGAATGCAAAACTTTCCCAGCTTGCAACAAGCGTGACTTCCCTGACCTCCTTTTGAGTGGAAATCTGAGACCAGAACGCTCGATGGTGTTTTGTGGTTGTACATCCATGGATGCGGGCGTGAACTGCGTGAGCGACCAATGTAATGCAACCTGAGCTGCCCAGCAGAGGAATTCACCGCGGCCTGTCTGTGGGCTTGCATGCACCCTAGCATTGCAGCCGATGTTTAAAGTAAAACCTAGAACAGCTTCTAGAACCTTTCTGCTTTCTCAGTGTTTGCTCTGCTCGGGGTCTCTGCTTTGTCTCTTCTTCTTCCCCAGGGCATAGGAGGCGGGTCAGACCCCCCGGCCTATTGGCCCCCCATATGTTATGGGGCTTTCGGGGGTGTGAAAGTATGTTCGAGTTTCGGACAGGTTTGGATATGCTTTGTCTCTCTCTCTCTCTCTTCTTCTCCAGGGCATGAGGGGTCTGTTAAACCCCCCGGCCAGTTGGCCCCCCAATTGCTATTGGGGCTTTCGGAGGGTGTGAAAGATGTTTCTCTCTCTCTCTCTCTCTCTACCAGGTAAGAGGAGCAGAGCGGTCCAGCTCTAACCCCCCGCGCGCGAGCCCGCCCCTGCGGTTCGAGGGGTCTCATGGTCCCCCTACGGGAAATTGCCATAGGGGGCTCGGCTTTACACGGAAAGTAGAAATCCCCCGGAGCTGGTAAAGGCAAGGGACGATGCCATCAAGTACGACTGTCAACAAGCAAGTAAGGCTCCGGCCAACATAATAAAGGCTGCTGTGTCCCCTCCCTCACTCCGGGCGGATATGAAAGGGTAGAAGGAAACGTGCTGGGTTTCCCCCACTGAACTACACAGCTTGGATTGAAAGTGGTGCCTTCATCCGCCGAATTCGGATGCTCACTACTGCATGTGTGCTTGAAAAGAAACTAGGATTGCGAGACCAATGTGGGTCTCATAGATCGAGCTTACCTGAGGAAGGTCTCTCTCACTCTCTCTCTCGCCCTTTCTTTCTGCGGGGCCTGAGGGGAGGATTGCTCCCCCGCTCTGCGAGCAAGCGCCCCAATTTGAAGTGGACAAAACGGAAAACAAAGATCGTCTAGGAGCACAGCCCCGTGCCAGCGACCAAACTCAAGCTCACCTGGTTCTGCCCCCGCTGCTACACTAGCTCATGTTCCAGACTCTGAGGCTGCCGCAGGTCCTACCAACACCGAAGCATGCAACGTTCAACAAATTGCACACAGCTTCGGACCACCACCTGAGCCCCCGGTTCTTGGCTCCAGGCAGGCCCGGCACACATGTGGGGGCGCGGCGTCGCTCCCAGATCGTGCCAGTCGCGTGCTGCCCTTCTCCGTCGCACCGCTGTCTCTTTGGGTGGGGCTCTGGCTGCTCATCCTGTTCTTCTGCAGCTCTTTCAAGTTCAGCACTCTTCAGTGGTTGGCTTTCTCCCCGCTATTTCCGACGCTAGCAAACTCGCGGCCGCCGATGCAACTTACAGCTGGCTGTTGGGATCAGTTGGGATCCAAGCTCACGGCCGGGCTCGGCAGGTCAGGTGGCGGTTGCAGGAGGCTTCGGGGGGTTCGGCTGGTCGAAGCCGAGCCGGAAGGAGGCGTGCACCGTCGCCTGCACTTTCCACAGCTTGGCCAGGGCCTCGGTCTGTCCCCGACGCGGGGACGTTGCAGGAGCATCCGAAGAAAAACCCATGGGGCTTTGAAGGGATCGCGAAGACTGTTTATGGGTGCAGTATGTTTCCCGTATAGGACACCTGCACGAATTTATTGCATGTCCCAATTAGGTCCCCTTGGAAAAAGTCACTGTGGTGCACACTGGCTGGCTATCTGTCTTTCTTTGTTTTATCTCGTTAACTCTTTCTTTCTGCGGACATGAAGAGACAGCTGCCCCTCTCCCCTGTGTTGGTGCGCACCCCTTCTTGGCTTCTTGGCGTGGAGTGAAATTTTCCTTGGTGGTAAACGCTGTTTACCTGTAACGCCAGAGTAGCCTATAAAAAGGCGCTGCTAGCGTAAGTAGCTCATTTTTTACGTTTAGATACAGCAGAACAGGCTTCTTTGCGGGATTATGCTTAAAAGGGGCTCCTTTGGAAAGTAGCTTGTTTTGAAGTCGTGCACCGCTTGAGTCGCTTTTGCTGAGGCCGTTTCGGTCGAGATGTTGGCTGCAGCGCACAGTGCTGCCTGGTTCATACGATGCGATTCACTTATTATACAATATACATACGATATTCAGTCCGGATGTGGTATAGACCAGGATGCAGTTTGCGCACTTTGTGCAGTTTCAAAACCGCAATCACCGCAGCTGCACAGCCATGGCTTCGCGGGTCCTGCATGGGCACACGAAGGACACATCAACACAATTGAGTTCAGACCAACAGCCCTGCAAGAGCTCTTGCTGACGACGAATCCGACGATGGTTTTTTGGGAAGCGTTTGGCAAGCCCTACATAATGCCGACTGTTTCCTTCGCCTGCTGTACAATAGCGGGCTCTGGCTCTCGAAAGACGACGCCCTCCAAGCCAGCGACTATGGTTTGCAGTTCTCTCGCCACTACACTAAAGCGGCCACCGTTTCGTACAGTCGTTCTCTTCCGCGGTTCAAGTTTCAACCGAAGTTTCACATGCACAGTCACGTAACGGAAATGTTGGCAGAGCATGCCAATTCGGGTATGCTTTGAACCCGCTGGTGAATAGTTGCCAACAAGATGAAGATTTTGTTGGACGAATAGCTAGCATAGCTAGAGTACAGCATTCTCGCACGCTGAACCGCGGGTTTTGTCGAAGTACAAGCTGGCTCTATCATCGAAGTGCTAGCAACTGCAGCCAGCCGTGTGCCTTCGAAGAATGCGAAGGATGGATCTCATGAGCGATGCCAGGCCAGGGCCGTGGGAATTTTATATGATCGAGCTTTATACACAATATACACTTCAATGCATTTCCAATTTCATCGCTTGTGTCGAATCACTGGTTCTGATGCCGGCTTCACCGATGGTGGTGCACATCAGCGCATTGTGAAAGATCAGCTTTTAGGATCGTTCATACCACAGGGTTGTAACAGAGTTCTGTCTATGATGCTTTTGGATCGCAATGTCGTAGCGATATATCTTAAATGTACTCAAGATGCTTCTATCATCGCGATCTTGCCATGAGATACTTCATCTAGAAACAGGCTAAGTGACACCTTTTCCCCTGGTAGTGTGTGTTTATAGGGACGAAAGGCGCAACTTTACGAAGGCGTGTGTTTACACACGCTCCCAGGCTTTACAGGTAGGCTTATACTGTCCCAACTGAGGAGAGTTAAGTAGAAGAGGCAAAGCAGTTTAGAAAGTACATCATACTAAAGGGCGCCCATCAATCACTCTCGCCCTTTTACGCCGTTCTCAGGCTACGCATCTACTTCGCGTCAGGAAGGCTCTCAGGTGGTGTCTCACTTGGTCACTTGACTGTTGGAAGGTGTCGCCCCACCATTGTTCCGCTCTGGCCGCTTCCGAGTCTTCTGGCTCTTCGTGCTGCCAGCAGTTGCTCCCGCCAGCATCCCGCGGCCCCGCAATCGCCGCAGGGTGGCAGGAAGAAACACCGTCTGCGGTGGTTGGATTGCAGGATCTCCCGGATTGGTTCTCTTGGAGGGTGGCGCCCCTTCACTATAGGTAGGGGTCCGTTCGAGCTCGTGTCTCCCGCGGAAAGTTCAGCCCCCGGTTGGCACTTACTGCGCGTTACTCACGACCGCTTAATACCGCTTAGGAGTTCCCCGTTGCCCGAGTTTCCAAGGCCCCGAGTCGACTGCACGGTGCTTGCTTTTCAAGCCAAACTTTGTAGAAAACAACCGTCGTTTTGCAATTAAGCCCGCGCCTGTTTCAACCCCCAGCGATGGCTGTGGGTTCAGGTGTCTGACTGAGTTTGGGAGCGCGCCCGTGCTCGACACTGCTCCCAGGCTAATTGGGGAGTGCACCCCGGCGGCTTTGCACCGCGACAAAACTACAGCATCGAATTACCTGAGACAAAGGTCCACCTCTTTTTCCACACTGCCAATTGAGCTGAAGCGAGGCTGAGCTGAAGCAACTTGGAGCGGCTTTTGGACAGAAAAGGGTTCCCGGTTTCACTACACTTTCCATTTATCCTTCAGCGGGTGCGTAGGTGCGTAGGGCAGTTTGCTCCCCATGAAAACCTGCGATCTTGAAAAGGGGGCCCGGAAAACAGGTCCCCCAGTTTCCGAGACCTGAATCAAAAATAGGCTGTCTTGCTTTGTTGTTTCGATGAGGGTTGCGGGCCCCTCCTACGCGAGAGCCTCGTCCGCGCTCTGTCCCTCGTCGGTGCAACGTTGTTTCTTGGACGTCCATTATGCAACATTCCCCCGCTTCCCTCCCGCTCTCTCTCCCTCCCTCCCTCCCTCCCTCCCTCCCTCTCCAATCTTAGCGTGCACTGCGGCAAGAGCCTAACTGATTCAGCGCAAAGAGAGCGCTGCTTCTGTCCCAGTGCCAGCCGCTCACCAGCCATGTCGAAATGATTGCGTATAATGCCAGGCAAGAAGCAGCATACTGGTCTGTCCAAGGGCGGGCAAGCAAGCCATACTCGGTAGTCCACGTGTTCTGGCCCGCTGCCAACGAAGCAGTTGCATAGAAGATGCATGCCTCGTTTTGCCCACTGCGCCGACAGCAACCGGCCCAACCTACAAACGACTCGAGTGAAAAAGCTTCTTATGTCTTGCCGTCGTCCCCGAGCCTACGAGTTCTAATATAACTTCCAAGTGCAACATGAACCACAAACACAAGCCGAATCTCAAAGGAAAACAGCTACAGGAGCATGCGCAAGATAGGCACACCAAGCAGCAAATGCGACTATACGTGTCAAAGCATGCATGCATGCACGTGCGAATGTATCTACTTGCAGGCGCGTATAGGTATTTGTGAATAGGTTTTGAACACACGCATATGCACAAGTGTAATTAACAAGGTATATGTCTATGTGCAGGTTTACATGTGCGTGTATGTCCACCCCCGCCCACAACCACTTAGGCCACCATCTCCATTTCCACCGCATGCGCAGGATCTCCCGGATCCGATCGCAGCCACAGCGGCTCAAGATCCGAGAAACCGAGCAGGTCCTTCGAAGCCGGTGGTGCAAACATTCTGTTTTGCCTCATACCACTGTCATGCTCGCAGTTCACAGAACTCAAAACCGTGTGGGGCAGATTGGCATCCCGCCGGCACAACGTGGGACAGGGCATTGATTTCTCCTTGACCCTTCAGGTCTGGATGATATCTTAGCTCCTCACGTGTCGTGATAATGATGTTATTCTTGGTCGGCTGCCGAGCTTGGCACGTACAGTACCGGGTGCTGAAGACGTGTCCTGTGTGCCACTGCAGCAGATTTCTGGAAATCGGGACTAACTAGTTACGACCGCGGTGGCAGTGGAACTTTTTAAAGTTTCATACAAACACCAAGTGTCTCCAAAACGTGATACATGTCGACCCCTGCAACCACTTTGTTCATTAGCCTTGAAAACCTGTGTACTCGTCTACATCATATTTTACCGTAACCTACACTTGTCTGCCCTTTCTCCACTCTGTCTCCACTCTGTCTCCTGACTACAAATCCCCAAGGTCTTTGTAAGCAAACGGCAAACCTTGCTATCTGGGGCGTTGCATTCCCGCAATTTCTATCGGAACCTCGCCATGAACTCACATCTTTATCACAAGTGTTACCCTGCTTTTCTTCTTTCGGCACCATGGCAGCAAGCTATTAGTACCACTCAGCAGTTTGGGATCTGCCTTGCGACTGTTGCTGCTGATATCACTTACTTATTCAAGGTGGTGCTATCATCTGTTGCGGGAGTGCCACAAGGATGCCTTGAGAAGTCTTGATAAGGGTGCTTTAGGTCACAGAGGGAATGTGCCCAATCTACTTGACAGCCGTATCAGCTGCAAACTATAAACATCGGAATCGTCGACATCTTTGAACATTGACAAACCTTCCATGTGGACCTGAGGAACCTCCGGAAGGTTTCCACGCAATGTCGCAAATTGAAGGTGCCAGAGAAGCCGAAGGGCCACACCGAAGCAAATGCGACGTGTTCAAAAATGATTTTTGGTGTGGTATGTGTCAGTTTTTCCGTCATACATAGCTTGGACGAGCCCGCATTGCAGGGTATGCGTGAGTTGGGAAACATGGTTTAGGACTCAAGGCTCTAGGTAGGATTTCGGCTCCTTTATGCAAGGTGTTTGCTGCTCTACCCACACAAACGTTTTGTTTCGTCTGAAATAGGAATAAAAAGGAGCTAACATGTATTTCGAAATATCAAAAATGCTGTTTGGTATGCGTTCCGGAGAGTTGGGCCGGGCCAAAATTTTTGGTACGCTAGCGGATTGAAATTAGATTGAGGGGTTGAAAATCAATCCAGGGGCGGATCTTCCTGGATTCTTGGGGCAGAATCTTCGATCCGGACTGAAACCGCATTCAAGGCTTGAATTTCAATCCGGGCCCAGAGCCAAGATTCAAAATTCGGCCCCAAGACTCTGAGAGACTCTTGGACCTTGGATCCGGTCAATCCGACTTCAATACTGTCAGGTTACTGTTGAGTCTTGAGACACCCTGTGCATGTGATGTGTCTTTCGGACCTCCTTACTGGAATTCCGCTGAGTGGCTAAGCACAGTGCTCATGCTACACCATCGAGACGCACGCGCTCTCGGAGAGATTTCTGGGTGCTGCTGTCCTGGTCTTCCACCGTTCGGCCTCTTTGCTGGTGTTGTCCATTGACTGGCTAGGTATAACGACGTGTACATACAGGAAGTATACGCAGGTAGAAAGCAGTGTGCAGATGCAAACGTACAGTACATGCCATAATGACAATCAGACATGAACCGCACATGCATCCCTAAACATCCGTGCATGCGCTTAGGCTCAGTGATACCAACTCACTACTCGTAGGTGAGGAAGATGTGATACCACTGCTCCGCTGCGGCTGTGCAGGGATAGCAAAGATCGATTTCCTTCCCGTTCCTCACGCCAAGATGCAATGACATGGTTCAGATACAGGAGCACAGCAACCATCTGCGCCACTCTGCCAACAATCGTTGCATATTCTGACATGGGGATAGCGTCACCTGCACCCCGATATGTCATGATGCCTGCAGTTCCGGAAAAGGCCGAAAGGTGCGCCTGCCTATAGCTTCCAGAAGCAGCTTCAGCTTCAATAATCCTCAGAAAAGTAGTCGTGAGGCTCTGTCGAAAGGTTCGGACTCGTTTACAAGGTGCACTTGCAACAGCTGTGGCGGCCATCGGCTTCTTGTCCAGTGGGATCAAAAAACCTGTGAACTGCCAAAGGCCTGAATAACAAGCTACGAATACTTCAGCAATCTTCATGATGCTAGCGGGCGGCGAAGCAAACGTGCAATTCGCACGAAACGCAGGACTCGGAGAAGTCTCACCGATTGGCTACCAGCGCTGTCACCCCAAGTCCTTAGGCAGCGATTTCTTTGCCATTTACTTGGCAAAGGAACGACCTCGGACATGCTTCATTTCTTGTGTGTTTCTGGCTATGTTCGCGCTTCGTGTCTTTTGACAGATGCCGGCAAGCGTTCGAATCAAGGTCTTCGAGCACAGTACCCTGTGAGAGCTTTGCACTCTCTAGGCTCGACATGGACTGCAGGCACATGGATCTCCCCTGGTGCAGTGTTGTCGTGATATACATGCTTCCTGGAACATGGCTCCCCTGTAGCCGAGAGACGCAAATCTACCCCTGTAGTCTATGGACAGCAACTACGTACAGATATTATGGCCGTGGGGATCTTGTAACGGGCTTGAAGCTGCATACGATTTGCAAGCTTTTACTTGCACCTCAGCTGTTGTGTTTAACAATATGCTAAGCTTCCAGCACTTCGTGGCCTTCCAAACTCCGAGCCCCAGAGATGCTCAGACAGCCCTTCCTCCCTCTTCCTACCCGCGAGACCGTCGAGACCTTGACAATTAAGCAAACCAGGAATCTGACTGCAGCAAGCGCTGCCAAACTTGACTCGACAGCTCCTCGTAACATTGCCCTCTGACTGTTAGTGTAAGTGTAACTATCTCAACAGGAATAGAGTGCCGAGACACCCTTCACCAGCGTCGCCGACGGGGGCGGTTCGGGCAACTATCTCGAGTGTCCAGTCGGGTCCCAGAGTGAGCATGTCAATGATGAACCACCTAAGCTTTCCCAAATCCGATGACAAGTCGGCGCATCCAGGACAAATTCGACAAGATCTTCTGTACTGTTTTAGTTTTAGGATGTTTTAAGTCACTTCTCGGCAAGGCGTGACTTGCTCTTTCTTCCTGCCTGCACGTACCAGGCAGGGATGTGCGCTGTACATGCAGGCTGCGGGGGGGGCCGCAGACCTTATGTTCATGAATAACGCTCCGATCACCGCCAAATCTAGAAAACTTAGCACTGCCGTGTTGAGAGGAGGCGATCCTTGTTGTTGGAATGAGTTGGGTTTATGTCCATGCCTGTTGCAACAGGCGAAGAGTAGTTTCACTCTGGTCACGCTTCCCTTTTTCAGGATCTCCTCTCGCCACTTACACTTGAGTTGGAACATCTATCACGGGTGCTGCGGCTTGCTTTCTTCCTGCATGAGGGAGGAGGGGCCAGGCTCCCCGGAAAACGGAAGCCCTCCAAACACTTCCAATCTCCGCGCAGCTGAGTTGCGTTCGGAGATAATTCTTTAGAATCTCCTTGGGAGACAACACCTCCAAACCTTCCTTCACAAAGCCCGTGGTCAGGGTGGCACCTCGCAGAGTCACGCGTGCTCCACAGATAGGACCCCCACATACCCCCATGCGACCGACATAACATGTGTGCCGGAGTCGAGTGCTAAATGCAGTCCGGCTTCCAATGTTCAAGGTCCAAAAAATCAGCGTGAGCCTTGGCAAGAACATCCATGGCCTGTCAATAAAGAACCTTTCAGGATCCACTTTCCAGCTGAGACAGTAGCCAGTCCATAAACATCGTGAATGTTGTCACTGGTGGGTCGAACACATTGATAGGAATGGCCTGAAGTTTTGAAGACTGGCAAGCAAGTTTGGCAAAGTGTCCAGAGATTTCCAGAGTATTCCCTGAACGTGTTGATTCTCCTGAGCACTGGACAATGCAGTCGTAAACGATAAACAGCAAGCCACCTTGGAAAAATCAAGCACAAGAAAGGGACTTTCGGCTCTACAGAACTTAGATAAGGTATCTGTCCACACCCGTCCATGCATTCTACAGTACCAAGGCCCATACTCTCCCGTCCACTCCTGCGCCTTCCGCCTCCACCTGGCCTGGGACCGAGTCTTCTGCCTTTCGGCTCAGTTCTCGTCCCCTGCTCCCTCGGAAAGCCCAAGAACAGGCCCGAGCTCAGGGCTGCCGAAGATTTACAGCCTGCTGTCCCGAACCGGACCAAAGCGTACTTGGAGGGACAGCCCTTTGCAGGATAGGCTGAATTGCTTCAGTACTTTGCTGACTCTTTCCTCATCTCCTGGCCGTAGTAAAGATGACCTTCGATCTCGGCTTCTCAGTGCAGCTGTGATGTGCTTTTTTCTGGCCATTGAAACGGGATCGAATCCTCTTGCTGTACTATGATGTCTCTTGACAAGGATGGCAATGGCCAAGAAAGACTGGCCATGCTGTTTGGCCTGCCCGTCGTCACGGCGTGTGCTGCAGCGGACAGGCATTGCGCACACATCTTTTGTTGGGCCGGGTTAGAGTTGGGGGCTGTGGTTCCAGTAGTTTCTTCAATCCTTCCTGTGTATACACATATAGTGCAGGATGTGCAGCTTACTTCGTGACTGAGTGCCCAACAATTGCGGTAGGTGGCCTTTACTGGCTCCCTTCCTGTATATAACTTGTCCAACTTGTCTCGACGTTGGATCAAACACATGGTTCATCGAATCAGCGACGTTGCGTGATGTGACTCTTTAAGGAGTTGCGCGCCGTTCGTTCGTGACTGACTGTCAGCGTTCCTGTCTGACTACACAATCAGCTGCCTCGATTAACTTCGCGCACACCAGGTTAGTGACACACGGGTTCAGTCTCACGGGTGAATCTATGCAGGGCTCAGGCTCACTCATCTCTGGACTTGTCTCTGCAGAACTTGCTAACACGAATTCCTAACTGCAGCTGGAGAGCAGCAGTCCCAAAGAAGTCGCTTGCGGTCACCAGGACGGGCAATGAAACGAGACACCCAGCCCTGATAGAGCTCTGCCATGCCTATGGCCTCACACCAGAGGAGGTACACCGTATCTGGACGCAGCTACAAAGAAACGACCTTGATTAGCGGATGCAATTAGGCTAATTAGGTAGTTTTGAAGCTCGAGGCCCCTGAGGCCAGCACCGCAGCATTGACCGCTACCGTTGGGCGCAAGCGGAGTGCCGTCGATGTTGTGGACGGCGGAGGAACAAAAGCCACTTGGGGAGTTCTTGTCTTGCCGAGCACTTCCTGAATTGTGCGGCAGCGTAGAGTGAAGAAATACAGCACTTAACGTACTTGAAGACAGAAACCAGAAATCGAACAGGAGGTGCTGACCAGCCGAAGCAGCAGTAGTCCAAAGGCTTTTCAACTTGAATCCCGCAAAAGACACGCTCCGATGGAAACCGGTGTCTGCGAGCTCGTCGGAATTGGAGGCCCGTCGTCGAGCCTCATACTCTAGGGGGCTGATCTCCTCCAACACTTCCACATCCACCAACGGATCAAACCTGGCAAAGGTCATTTAGTGCTCATGGTAGTAGCACGCAAACGAAGGAAACACTGCTCCTGACCCTAGTTCCTGACGAAGAAACCGAGACAAAGTACTCTCGCATCACTGGTGCACCAAGATCCGGTACAAAGGTGTGCGCAGGAAATCTTTCCAGTTTGGCCAAGACTGCGAGCCGCTCTGTGCACCCACAAGCTCTGCGACAACCGCAACCGCTGGCGAGATGTACGTACGTACATAACCCTTCACGCGATAGTGGAAATCTGACGTGCGCGTGTGAACGTCTGCATAGCCTAGTCCTTGCATTCTTGGGGAAATCGGCACCGCCTACAGAAGATGCGAGCCTCATGTCCACACATGGATTACTCATGGTAATGGTAACTACTGTTCGGCTTTGCTGATGGTGCACATTGTGCCAATGCCAGAAGGGCTGCTGGCAAACAGCTCGGACTTTCAACGTTCCACGTCAGGCGTGCTTGTCCGGTTGTACTTTCTTCCAGTGCTTTCGAAAAGAATGCTTCTAGTTCGTGCATTCAGGAAAGAAGCCCGTCTTGTCGGTTGGGGAAACTTCCACATCATCTTCAAACATCTTCAAACCAGGAAGCGTCGGATCGTCTTCGCAGTCAGGCTTGTCAGGCTCTTCCGCGATGAAGCTGGCTATCTTTGATGTTGGCTTGGGCGAGTTACTATCCTGAATGGACGAAGGTGGGGCAGACGAAGTCCATGTGTTGGTCATCGTCGTACCTTGCACATTCTCTCTGAACAACTGCATTTGGAAATCGCAGCCGCGTGTTGCCACCGCGCTGCTGCCGTCTGAATCGCAAGTTCTTCGCATGAGCTTTCGATTTTCAGCTGTGAGCTTGGCAACCGTCGCACGGAGCTCCTGCACACAGCTGTGCCCCAAGGCCAGACGAGCAGCCAGCGTAGATCCCCAAACAGTGCAAGTGCATGACGACGACCACGAAGCCAGCGACCACCCAGAAAAAGCAAGACTGCCTCTACGACCAGGCGACCACGACAACCAAGAAACCACTAAGACTCCACTAAGAGACCATGAAGAAATCAAACGAACATGGAAGAAAGTGACAACAACGTAGCAGGCTCTGACAACATGCTGACCACCGGGATCCACCAGGAGACCCACAGGAAGACCCGTTCAGACCACCGGAGACCACCAAAATGCTTTCTTCTAAGTACTGGCCGATCTGACCACGGACAGAAGGCTGTTCCCCAGATGCTGGAACGTTTCAGCAGCACGGCGCTTCTGCTTCCTGGACATTTTTCACAAGGGACTCGACTGCTTCCCTTATTGCCTCATATACTGGCGGGATTCAAGATGATACCTAAACTACTTTCCTCCAGTTGCTGCTGCCACTCCAATTTTTCCCAGGCCAAAAGGTGGGCCACATATTGTAAATCTACATTAATCTACATTCTACAGTTAACCCAGCTCTCCGGGAGACGGTTTTGCGTGGCGCATCGCACGGATCGTTAAACAATACAGTGGGACTAGAGAACACGATTTTCACCGCGCCACAGTGGGAGATGCCTTTGCGGAACGCTCTTGCGCTCTAGTGATACAACGTTACTGCGCTGTTTGGGGACAAAGCCCTGAGTGCTCGAGCACTTACGACACGGCTCTCTGGCAGAACGAACCCCGCTGTCCTGCACTTCTAGGTCATATCTGTGGCTGAAGCCCTGCAGCGCGTCCACGATGTCATGTAGGGATGTTAGTGAGCTTGCGCCCTTGCTGCCCTTGGATTCGTCAGATTCGAGTGGAGTTTGACACTGAGAGGGAAGAAACGACATTGCCGCCACAAAGCTGTTCGTGGCTTTCCTGTAGCCTCGTTGCTGTCGGATCTCCCGCGTTGAGCGACATCCATGAATAACCTGTCACGGTGTCTTCAGGGCAACAGGTGCCGCTAGCAAATGTTGAAGTGACATGAGTACAGCCTCACGCGAAACCTCCAGCAAAGTGCTCAATAAACGCTTTCAAGCTGACTTGCCGCAGTAAGTCAGCCGATCGAGAGAATACAGTGAAAGCATGGCTGCCTTCGCGGATGGCTGACCAGATGTACTCACGGACTTGTGCTCCCGTGGTTGGGTCTAGCAAACGCTTCGGAAACAGCAGCACCAACTGCAATCAGAGCATGCGTCCAGCCTACGATAACCGGGACACTGCAATTTACGGGACCTGTTTGAACGATCGTGCTTCATGACCCTAAACTCTTATCGGCCGTTGCTCGACGGCAGGGTAACAGTCTCCATTCGTCTTTTTACCCAGGGTTCTGTCAGCATGCGGGTCTCCTCGCGCAAATCCCGGAGCTGACGCAGCAATCTCACTAGAACATCTTTGGAGCTGTCGGAGACCGAAACCATGGTTTCCGCATCCGGTTGTTGAGGCTCCAGGGCGCTTGCCATAAAGTCCTTCTGCAGAGCGTTCGGTGCAGTCTGCAGAAGATCGGAGGCTGCCGCCATGGACGCCATGCCTGCAGTGGATGCTGCTGTGTCTGCAGGCGGCCCCAGAGTCTGAGATCTTCTCGCGGCGACGATTGCTCTGCTCTCAAGCTCGCGGAGTTCCGCACGCTCTGCACCTTGGCTTGGTCCGCCCTCCTCTGGGAAACGCCAAGCATTCTGCGGCATGAAGCTCGTTTGCCAACTTGTCTGTTGGGCTGGTGCACGCAGCCATCCCAGCCCCACACATGGGCCCTCACCTTGCATGGAGGGCCCATAGGGCGCCAGCGCTCCTGGCCTTCCAGAGACGTGACCTTCGTTGGAAGTCAGATTCCCAGCCAAGGCTTCTTGCAGCTCACAATGGAAAGTTTCATCGCTTGACACCACGGGATGGGCCATGACGGCGCATGGCAGCTGTGTGTGCAACTCGGGTCTTCGTCTTTGCCTTTTGTGTGCATTACCGATATGATGTGCGTGTGAAACAGTGAAACCATGCGACAGAACTTCGTTCTTGATTAGAGATGTGATGGCGGCACACACTGTTCAGCTGATTGGCATGCAGCATCGAGGCAGGAACGTAGTCAGCATTTCTGCATCTCTGCCCTGATGTGTCCGGTCGGTCCGGTCCTGTGTCTGGCCGGCTTGGCCGAGCTCAGAAACAGGGGAAGTCTTTCATCATGGCGCTCTGCGAGCCTGTGCTGGCACAGCAGCGAATCTGAGAAGAAAAACTCAGAACATCCTGCCATGGCCAGTGCCACTTCTACTGGTTGCTAGTTACTAAAGATTATTCTCCAAAAAATGAATCGGATCTCGGACAAGAAGATCCTGCAGGTGCACGGGCCAGGTCTCTTGAAAGACTCACCCGCTTGGCTTTCACTGAAACGGCTAGAAAGAAAACTATTGGTGTGGAAGTCTTTGCACGAGCCTTCACTGGACCTTCTTGCGCTGCAAAGCTTAAGGCTGAAGCCCAACCAAGCCCTCCACGACTTGCATCACCAGCTCATGTGCTTCCGCACTGTTGCGTCTTGTGCTGCTCGTGCTATCCTGGAGGCAAGCGGTGAATATTTTGACCTAAGGGCGCTAGCAATGAGGCAACCAACCAGCCTGCAGTTCATGAATGGCCGAGTGTTCAGACGGCTCCAGAGAGTCGTCGTAATACTCTGGCGAGGACCGAAGGGAGGCTGCGACCGTGTCAGCACTACTTGGGCAAGTCTCCGTTTCGACAGCCAAATCGATCTGCCTGGAAGCGTCTTCCACTGTTCAACATCTTGACTGACGTCCCAGCAACTCTTTTCAATCTCTTCCAAGAAGCAGTGCAACCAGGGCACACTTCAATCTGGATGGTTGGAGCATCATCGGCCGAATTACTATTTTCTTGCTGTGCTGCGAGAGGACCCCTGAAGCGGACCACGACTGGGCAAGCTGATTGCTCTTTCGCAATCGTCTCGTAAACCTGCCGTCTGACAAGGTGGATCAACTTCGTGTGCGGCTCTTCCTGAGATTGCCTGGACGTGTAGGCGGGATAGTACGCAGGCGCCACTTACAAAACGACCGCCCAGGCCTGAAATCGGAGTCACTTAGGTCCACGTCCAGAACTGCCTCACTCAGGGTGGATCGAATGCAATCTCGACCGAAAGACTGATTGCCACAACTCACAACTTCGATGGGAAAAGGGCCTTGGGCGACTCGCAGCCAGAGTTGTTTACTGGCTTCTCGCTTGGCTTCAGCGCAGGCCGACCGTAGGCAATGGCCGATCGCTTCAATTGCCTGGCATAGGAATGAACCCCCGACGGGGACGAAGGTCCGCCGAACCGTACAATCTCCTCGTTGTTCTCCAGGATTTTGCAGATGCTTGGTTTGGAGCTCAACCGGCTGAGACTGATTGCCAAAGTCTGCAGGCTGCTGACCACGGCGAAACCTTGCTGCGAGTCCCGCCACCCGGTGGTGGGGGCATCGACGGCTTTCCTGCGTGGGCTACCAGGCTGAAGTCGGTCTGTGTACGCAGCCGTCGCCCGTTTCCGGCCAGGTGTCAAGGGTGGTAGCCTCAGATTCTGTGAGCAGCAAGTTCGCAGTAAAATGAGGACCAAACCCACTGCTAAGCAAGCTGCTCGTCACATCTGAGGGCACCGGCCTTGCGCGGCGATTTGTGAGGATAGGCTTCTCGAACTCCGTGCATGTGGGATGCAGCCAGAATTGCTTCGGATGGCAAGACTCCCTTGAATGCACCCTGCATCCTTGCATTCATCGATGTGGGTGTCCTGAAGGGGTCAGTTCAAACAGCGCCCAGGACATTTCCTACGCGGCCCAGGCCGGCCTGTAAAGACCCGTATCCACTGGTGGCAGTCTCGGGGATGGCATCTGACCAAGCCAACTTCTGCCCAAGCGCTGACGCAAATTCTTGGGAGTTGGAGTCGTCGCTTGGTCGCCTCTCCGTGAGCAGAGTGTGGCAGATGTCGGCAGCCTTTAGTCACGATAGTCTAAGCCCAAGTGCTCAAAGCAGCCTAGGTCGGCCTAGATCACCGCATACTTTCGCTTGCTCGATCTCGAGCAGATGCATTTCACATTCAGCCAGCTAGAGGACCACTGAGTGCGGACAGACGAACTAAACTATTGAACTTTGTCCCGCCCGCAGACGTACAGTAGAGCCTTGTAGTTCTGGAATCCTGTGGAGTGCCGCCATGGCTGCCGGTGTCTGGTCTTTGTGGACTGCCTCGGGTGCAGGTTGTTGTAGTTCTGAGGTAGGGATCTGCGGTCCATTCGGTATAACAAACTGCCCATGAGCTCCCTTGGATCATGAACTGGCAGGGTCAACATCGTAAAACCATAAATGAATGACAAGTCTATGTCTATGCCAGTCTATGCTCTTCGGGGAGCCATGGGAGCCGCAGGTACTTTGATCGAGTGCGGTGGCCCACATGCCATTTCTTCGTCGCTGGTGCTGTAGTCGGAGTCGTACTCATGGCACACTGGCAGCTGCTTGAGTTGTTTCGATGGGTGCTTTCGAGCGAACAGCCTTTCTGTGTGCGCTCGCCGCCCCACGTTCCATGTCGACTTCAGGGGCATCCCACACCTTGCCACGACCTGATCACGACGGTAGAAAACATGTCCAGCATCCTAGGCAGTTTGCCCTTGATTGCCATCTTCTTACCGTTGTGAGGCGGATTCTTTGAATTCCATCGCTCGTGAATCAAGCAGACGCTTTTCAAAAGTGCGATCTTGGGAAATCTTGGTCTACAGCATCCCGCTCGGCCCACAAAGGACTCACTAGAAGCAATCTCACATGTCCCTACATCCAGTTGCCAATTGTACCAAGCCACCCATTTGCCGGCTGCAGTTCCCCTTGCACACTGCCCATCAAATAATCATTGCGGCATCAGTTGTCTTCTTGAGCAAGGCAACGAGACAAATCGATCAATGCAAGATCGGGCCGTCGGTTCCACATGTAGACAGTGATGCAAACGCCATGACAGCACATCCCCAGAAGTATTATATCAAGAAAATCATGCGGAAGAAACTACTCAGAATGACCGTGGTGCTGCATGCTGAGCAGCTGCCGAACCCCGGCTGCAACAATGAAAAGATTTTGCGCTTTTGCAGTTGGCGTCATGCGACAATCTTACGATTGTCTCTCACATCATGCGCACACGCTCTCAGAGGTGCACGCCATAGTGGTGAGGCCTCGCATGGAGACTGCAGCGGTTTGTGCCTGTGCTAGTACTTTGCGCGCATCGTCGCCACAATACTTTCAGGAAGAAGCCGTCTGTACTGGAGCGCTTCGCTGCGCTCTGTCCCGGTGATACCCTGCGATGCGAGTCTGCAAGCATCGTACGAGTACTTCTGGTCGCTGGGTGTGGCAATCAAACACCCGGAGCGCACCATGCGAGATGCGCTCTTCCAGAGCTGGTCCTCGCAGAAGCGTGACCTTGGATTATGCTTCCAGCGAGCGCATCTACTGGCTGCTCAGCAGTCGCAGGCTCCACCTTGGGCCTGGGCTGTGGTGGCTTGCTAGCCGCATTGAAATTGTGAGCGCTGACATAGGTCACCGACTTGCTGCTCGCCTTAACCATGGAGACCAAACGGCAGCAAGTGCAGTGCCCAGAGTTCAGAGTCCAGCCGAAGGCGCACGCGGAAAATTAGCATCAAAGGTCCCGGCCGCAGCTAGGGACTTGATGGTGCCTTCATGTCGCCATGGTGCCTTTGTCAGTGATCCGCTCCTGAATGGCGTGAGGAAAGTTCAATGTGCTTGTGTGGTTTGTGCGTGATGTATGGGCCAACTCTGAGAATTTGACATGCAGGATCGCTTGGCACCAGTACCGGCTTCCGGGTCCCGCTTTATGTGCGCCCCAGTGAAGACCTCACGAAGAAAGGCCAGCTAGACAATGGAAGTGTCAAGAACCTTCGAGATGTTGATACCCTCTCGGTTCCTGGATAGTCCGCAAGGCATATTGCGCTGGCAGGCGTAACCTGTGCCGGGCCCCATGCATCGAGAGGAGCCGTGTCATCGTTTTCCCGCAAGCGGGCATGCCACTCCTGCTCAAAATGGACTGCGATCTATTGCGATTGTCCCTCTACCACTATCTACCACTTACAGTAGCCATTGCTGGCAAAGATGTTTGGATGCTGTCCAGGTCAGGGCGACCCAGCTCATGGAAAGGCTCCATGGTTCGCATGCTTTCCGGAAGCCGGCCCTCAGCGCTTGGCTTTAGCAAGGCTTGGAGACACGCCAACTTTTTCTGTCTTCCTCAGAGCTGGGCATCTACGCGGCCTCGCATAGGATACCTCCCAAGTTGCACAGAAAAGCAAAATTGTTCTAGATCCTCAGCTACGGAAACTTTCGCTCAAGCTGAGATGCTGGCGATGGAGCATCCTTCAGAACCCGTTCACTTCGGTCCAGATCGGTCACCTGTTAAAGAACAATGAAGACGCGATCGTCAGCAGGCCGCAGAAAGTCAGAAGCTCGCTTGCGCACATGCAAAATGTGGTTGCAGTATCCGCCGACCCCGCTGTAGGGTCGAGCGCGGGGGAGGCTATCCCCCTCCTTCGGACGCCTGCCTACTTGCGAAGATTCCCAACCCCACTCTGGCTCCCCCCCCGCCCCTCTCCCGACCTCCCTCACCCTCCCCCCCCTGCCACCCCCCCTCTTCCTCCTGACCCCTGCCCCTACCCCGCCCCACCCAAAAAACTTCGTTTTTTCTTCTAATCGCTTCCCACGATTATTAACCCCCCCC
>CAJNJA010070774.1:0-22231 GCA_905231915.1 Symbiodinium necroappetens | reverse complement strand
TTGTTGCTATCTTGACTTCCAACCCTGAAAGACCTTCCTGCCGACCTTTGGCAACCTGAAACTCAGAACCTTTAGGATGTTGTACAAAGAGGCCGAAACGCTGTAAAGTACCAGTATTTTGACTTTGGGTAGGGTCGCCATATGAATGGGCGTTGCTATGCCCAGACACAACGAAAGAAGGAGAGACAGAAAGAAAGACAGAGCGAAGACTGTACAGAAATGAGGACAGAAGAACGAAATGACCTAATAACGACAAGCAGATCGACACAAGCTGAACGAAACGCACTCAGTTCGGGAAGAGGGAGCAAACAACTGAAAGACCCGGAGGTTTTTTTTGCCGCTGCGAGCCTCTTTGTGCAACAAGCTGTAAGGAATCAACACAACATCCCAAACTTGAACTTGCATCCAAGCACTTCAAAGCCAAAATCCCTATAACTGCAGACCCGCGAAACCGTCACGCGACTGGAAGTACTGAAACCATGCGTTTTCAACGAAAGAGCCAGTTTCGTAACGTCGTCACAACTCGGTGCGATGCTCATGCAACATCGGCAGGCGTGGCACGCAACACAAGCGCTATCAAACTTGTAATGCACAGTAATTTGGGCAAGGTGTGCTGCCACATAGTTGGTAGTCATGTGTAGAAGGAAAAAGTCACACAGAAGTCTGTGCTTTATCATCGAGACCTAGTCAAGTACTCGCGAACAACTGCAACAGCAGCAGCAGCAGCAGCAGCGGCTGCCACAGTAACTGTGACAACAAGAACCAGAACCCAAACCACTATCGCAATCACAACCGCAACCACAAGCATATCAATCACGACGATACTGACAACGACAACGGCAACAACGACAACGACAACACGACCACGACCTCCGGGACAACCCAGAACCAGCACCGAAATCGCCAGTGCCACCACCAGCGCCCTGGCCACCCCCCTACCGCGGCCCCTACCCACCACCAGCAACAGCAAGAAGAAGAAGAAGAAGCGATATGCCACGAACAAAATCAACACCAGTAACATGTTAGCATCTTGGAAAAGCCTGCTTTGGATGACGGTCGCCGGAAGTTCAGATCTTCCACCCTCTACCCTGAAGCTTGCGAGCCGCCTACCCCAACCGTTTCGACTCGGGCAAGGAGGCGCGCGACATGGCATCGCCGGGCCAGGGAGTGAGGCAAGCCAACTGTCGTGCTCAGAGTAACGGTTCGACAGAAAAAAACCCCAAAGCCACACCGAAACCTAGGGATTTCGGATGCCAGGGCCCATTTTAAGGGGGGTTTGAGGCGGTTTGGGCCAACGGCATGCCAGCGAGGCTGCGGCATCATCGCCATCACTCGGGGCATCGATATTTGCAGCCTGCTGTAATGTTCTTCAGAAGATAAGCCCGCGTTTCCTTCATGCCCAGGTCGAGGTCTCTTCCCCGGAATCCCTTTCAAAGTTGTCGTGACTCCTTGCCTAGCATGTGCGACTTGCGAGAGTCAAAAAAGCCTGGAAGCCCCCAAACCCTGAAGCCCGCCGCACCGAACCCTAAACCCTAAACCCTAAACCCTTAAGCCACAAAGCCCAATAAAGCACCCGCTGAGCAGGGCCAAGCTCCTGCGGGAAGGTTCGCCCCGCTCTTTCGATTTTCAGAGATTCTGGATACGATCAGAATAGGGCTTTGGGGAGTCTTGTATGTCAGATGGGGACGATAAGGGAACATTAGTTATTACTATTGATTCCGACCCCTACACTATAGGGTTCAGCGAGAGGTATTGGGCATGTGAGTTGAGGACTTGTCAGGGTTGTCATGGACGAGGCCTTGCTTTGAGTGCTTAACTTTGAGATTCTGAGATGGTCAGCTGTGCTGTGTGCGGGCGATTTCATGCGTGCAATACGGTGGAGGGCCGACGTGTTCTGAATTGAGCCAGATGAAGGGGTGCAAAAGGCACGGAGCTGTACTAAGCTTTTGTGTTTGCGACCGTGGGTGAGAACTTCTTGCTGGCGGCACTTGTTAAGATTGCTGTTAATTTCTTGGCTGTCCTCTTGTTGTTGGGCGTTGCTTGGGATCATGAACTAGACGCGTGCGGCCTGAGAGCGTGCTATGTTGCTCTTTGGTTCTTTTCAGGGAGGGTCTGGAGGCTCCAGGTTGAAGTGCAGCCGTACTTCTTGTACCGGAGGTCGAAGCTGTGGCTGAATTCCCTGGGCCCTGTACCTCGTACCCTGCCGAAGGCAGCTTCCCCATCGAGGCCGCAGAAGCAGGCGAGAGCTAGCTTCGTGGCTTTGGCTCTTGTGAGTCTGAGCTGTTTCGGGGCGTTTCAGAGGTTTGAGAGTGTTAACGCGCGGGATGTGCAGGTTCAAAATCAAGGACCTCGTTGAAGGCAACTCACACCTACAGTGAGCTGTTTGCAACGCCAGAACCAAGGGATGCCAGCAATAGCCTGGGGCACCGCCAGGCTGCTGATCGATATCATTCTGGGGATTTTGGGCTTCGTCGTCAAGCCTGATGATGGCAATGATTGGTGCTATGGTGGTGGTGGTGGTGGTGGTGGTGGTGATAGTGGTGGTAGTGGTGGTGATATCGCCGCCGCCGATACCTCCGTCAGAGCCGTCACGCCCATTCACCATCAAGGTCAGCATCATCATCACCATCGTCATCGTCATTCACATCTCCACTGCCGCCGGCAGCGTCGCAATTGTAGTGGCATTGTTGTCACCAGCCTCACCAGGGCCTCCATTGCGAGGATCCTGACCTTCAATGCCAACCATCATTACCGTGACTGCCATCACCGCGGCCACCATCGACACCATCGATATCACCGCCCCCTCGCGATCATCACTCACTTCTTTGATTCTCTTTCTTCTTCATGATAATTCAGAATCATCCCCAACAATGTCCTTGGCCTCGTCATCGTCCCACCTCCATCGTCATCGCCGTCGTCGTCGTCGTTATCTTCCTGCCGGTCGGATGCGATGCGATAATGGAAGGCCTCGCCGTGCAGTCGGAGAAGAGCGAGGCGGAACTGGAGGGCTGGGTCTCCCCCTGTCATGTAGCGGTCGGTTTGCGTCGCAACGGGTCTCTTGGAGCGTCTCTGGGATTACCAATTTCATCGAAGCAAGTTTCAAACAGACCGTACTTCCCATATGGCTCATGGCTAGTCGCCCTGAAGGCCGGCAGAATCCGTAGGCCACGAAACCTCAACTCTGTAGCTTCTGGCGTTTTGTTGTCGGCTTTCCATTCTGGTGTCCTTCTTGCTGGTTCTGTCGGCCCTCGTGTCATTGAACATACCAAACGGAAGCAGTTGTAATCATAGAATATTCCTCAGCAGAACAGCCCGAAAGACGAACGACAGCAGTGGCAACACTCACGCGGGTGTTTGCACCAGACATAAGACGAACATGAGCGGCCATGCAGCGCCACAGCAACCCCCATCGCCACAACTGCTGAGTTGTGAGGCTAGTGACTAGGGCTTTGCAATTATATAAGCCTGGAAGTCCCGAAATCGTGGTATACGAGTAGGAATACAGGACAGACGCGGGTAATGCAATAGTGATTTGGAGCGGATTTATGCTCTGCTGGGGTTTCGCTTTAGGGTTGATGCTGACTGCAGTTGGGTTTGAAAGGTTCCCTGCAAGATCCTGGTCCAGGATTTTCGGCTGACGCTGTTGGGCTTGGCTGTTCATCCTTCTCCTTTTGTCACCAGATGTCACGATGTTTAAAAGGCTCAAGGTTCCGAGTTGGGCACAGCATGGGTTCAGCTGGCAGCCTGAGAAGTTTACATACGCCCTGACACTGATATTGAACCCTAAACGAAAACCCCCCGGGCCTGCAGCGACGCAGAGGCTCCGACAGAGGAGGAGAAGGCCCGCCGGCAACCACAGAACTGCATTCGCTGAGCACTAGCTCCAAGCGATCGTGGGGTGCTAGATCGCCGTGGCATGCTTGCTTCTGGTCTGGCAGTTGCTGTAGTCTAGTGGTCGAAGTTGTCATCCAGTGCGGCACTAGCAGAACACAAAAACGCACAGAAGCAGAAGTAACAACCACAAGAGTGGCAGTATATAACTACGCTAGTAGCTGTAACAGCAGCATCAGCAGTAGCAGGTGCAGGAACAGGGGGCAGCAGAAGTGGTGGTGGGGTAGTCGCAGTCGTAGCCGCAGCAGCTGAAGAAGGAGCAGTGTGGTGGTGGTGCCAGCGGTGACAGTGATAGTGGCAGCAGCAGCGGCAGCAGTGGTAGTCTGAGCCACCTCTCCGTTTTGCATGCAGCGGAACTGCCGTCGAGTAGTTTACGGTCAGATAGTCAGATGGATGAGCACACTGGTCCATTTCATGCGGGTCGGACACAGTTGCGTTGATGGCAAGCAGAACCCTCGTCTGCGAGAAACTGCAATCCTCCGAGAATCGAAGCCTGCATCATTCACACTCAAAGCCCCGCTCGGCGAATACGGTTCGGGGACTCTGCAAAGGAAACAGCATTCATGCCGCTGAAAAGTTGGCAATGTGTCAGCTGTAAGAAACAGCAGCGGCGCCAACAACAGACTGCTCCAACTGCCCGGGCTCGAGGCACTACTCCTGCACAGCATGGAAGCGCCCGGACCCCAGAGGCGCTAGCACAGCCATGGAAGACCCGGTTAAGAAACGAAAAGTGAAGCTAGCTGCCGTGCCAGTTTCATCCCAGTATCATTCAGAAACAGTCGGGATTAGTGTCTCGGCCTGAACTGCAACCGCAACAACCTGTACCGTGTTTCGAACTGAGTAGGGGAGCCCAGCCCCGAGTGCGAGGCCACCAAAACCCACAACCTAAATCCTAAACATCCCTAACCTCTCTCTTCACCCTTAGCTCCTGAACTTTAGACGACACCCCCAATCCCGAAGTCGTGTTCCTGTAGCAATCTCGGACGCTGTATGCCATGCCTGCCTTCTGCTTCTGTGTGTGAGTCGAAACCCGAAATCGTGGGTCCAGAAAAACCCCAGCCGGCGAGGTTCAGTCAGGCGGAGGCCCCTCCATCAGCTGCGGTTTAAAAGGTCATCAGGGCTTAGGGGTTTTGAAGGCGAGAGACGCCTGCCGCAAAAGGGTTTAGGGAAGTCTTCTGGTCAGGAGACCAAAGCATGATTTGATGAGGGCAGAGTTACTAGTTACTAGTATCGACACTTAAGGATAAAAGCGACTCTGATGATAGATGCATAGGCTAAACATGTCGAGATGAATAAGTACCAAATAGATGTAGGCCAGGGGCCGAGGGCAGAAGCTTCGGCCCTCGGGTTTCAGGCCTTTGCTTTAGTCAAAAGCCGTACCTGCGCGGGAAGTAGAGCTGAAAGCAACACACTCGTGCACAGACGCACACGCCCGAGCAGCCCCGTGCCAGTTCGCCGCAATTTCCCGAAGCAGAGAATGGTTCAAGCCCGGGTAGGTAAGCTGCGAGGGCTTCCAAGGCAGTGCAAAGGGGGATGACAGCACCCAGACCATAAAAAAACCCCAGAGGTGCCCTAGAATCACCCTAGAGAGTCGCCGCCAGTCCCGCGAGAAGCTCGAGAGCGTCGACAAGCGGCTCAGGGCCCGGTTGGCGACCGCCAGAGCCCCAGAGGGTGCGTTGGATTTACATGTTGAAGCTGCTCAAAACAAGCTTGGGGAGGTTCTGCGACAGGGTTCGCCTGGTGGGAAGACCGCTGGTTCTTGTATGTCCTCTTGATTTGTGTTTTTCGTGTGTTGGGGGCATTCGACGGCCTTTTCTGACGACTTGCGGAAGCCGCCGGCAGCGTGCTTGTCGGTCCCGAAGCCCAAGCACCAACCATTAGGAGACTAATATAGGGGCCTATTATAATAAGGAGCCCCAAAACCCTGTTCTAATTATTAAGGCCCCTACATCAGCATTTTCACGTCCAGGCTTTGTGGCCACGAATCGGTCGGGCGGAGAAGGCGGAATCAGGGGCTTGGACAGGGAATTCGTTGTCTATCCGAAGCCCCAAGAACCCAGGGCCTTGTTGGTTTTATTGGGGTTGCGTCTGTGTTTTGTTCTTTGAGGATCCAACATGGGCAATTTGGACAGTCATATTTTTTTTGGCCGTGGCCTAGATGGTCATGGTGCCTGAGAGACTCAGAGATCCTTACGAGTGTGGAAATTTGATGCTTTGAGCTTCCAGTCCAGTTGGCAGGATGCACGTGCGGGCCCCACCAAGCGAGCAAGCAAGGCACGCAGGGACATCCTTGCTTCCGGGGATAGTAAGTTATGGTGATCGTATGGTGCAGTATCGTGCAGAAAAGGGTCGTATAGTAGAGTACAGTACAGTATAGTAGTATAGCAAAGTCCAGTCTAGTCTTGTCTAGTATCGTATAGTATGGTCCGTAAAGAATACGTAGCGACGTCACTCGTTTGCTGGATTCTGGGAGACTCCCATTTGTTCTATGCGACGAAACGTAATAGGTGTTGGGTACGAGGGATGAGATGTACAACTTTAGCATGTTGAGGCTTATGTGCAAACAAACCGTGGTAGATGAGTGGTTTCGCAGTTGGCAGACTGGTAGAGTACCTGGTAGAGGAATCTTCCATTGCTCCTGATCCGCAGCATGACATGGCGTAGTTTCTCGTGTGGCCTCTGACAGAGTAGGCCCGTGAATCTTGCGCACGGCCTGTTCTGTTCGGGTGCTGATGGCATGTGCAACCTGCGCGAAGAACTCGGCACATGTCCACATAGGGGCCGTTGTGGATCGACGTCCTGCTTTGCCAGCTGGGATTTGAATTGAATGAGACATCCTTGAACCCCGGCCCTTCAAGCCAGCAAGCCTCAATTCCGAAAACAAGTTCAACTGCTCCTAAACCAGAAAAATCCTAAAGTCTCCGAAGGCCCCAAAACCCTCGAAGCTCTGCAAGAAAGGCCTTTGCAGCCATCCGTGGGGACGTGAAGCGTAAGGCGCTGACTCTCCACCTCTACGGCTGGGGAGCTCGGCTTGGCGGTTTGTCGTAGTATCACTGTAGAGGGACGAAAGAGGTATGGACTATCATTACTGCTTGTTCAGACCTCAGTAGAAGACATTAGAGTTCAGCAGACGAGAGATGCAAGGACACTTATTATGGTTGCAGGGGGGGTAAGATTCTACGCATCACGAGTTTAGTAGCTTGGTATCGAAGTTTTACGTTTCTCTGGAGCCAGGATTTAAAAGCATTGGGTGTTGGGTTTCAGGTATAGCTGCACACCCTTGGGGGGAACTTGGGGTTAGGTTAGGCTTTCGAAAGTTGGGGCCGAGGTTTTTGGGTTTGTGGAGGTCTCGCCTTTGCTTTTTTGTTTGGCTTTGCTGGAGCTTTGTTGGCAAAGTATGATCGGTGGGGATGACAGAGGGATCATCGGTCAAAGAGGCCAGTGGTATCCAGTAGCTTGCAGTGAGTGTTCGGCTTTTCGTCATTCTATGAGATGACTGCATGGTGGCTGTCTAAACCGAACCGTAATGCAAGAAGAGGGTGTTCTGATTGATGGATCCCAGATGCTCTCAACAAGAACATCCCAATAAACCCTGAACCCTAAACTTAGGCCCTAAACCCTAACCCCATGTGCAACCATACGGACCCCACAGCCTGCCCAGGGCCATCTTCCCAAGTTGCCCTAAAACCGAGCAAAAGAGAGGAGCCTTTCAGTTGAGTGGCGTCATCTTCACCGAGTTCGGAACCTCACAAAGCCTCTTAGACCGTTTGCGCAATCCAACCTCGCTTGTGGGCTGTGATCCTTAGCTATGCGAGAGGGAAAAAAAATTGCGCAGCTTTTTGTGGGAACTTCAAGGCTCCCATCCTAAACCCGAAACCCTAAACCCTAAACCCATCTCCGTTTCTTGACGACAGATCTGGCTCCCAGGCCTCAGCAGTGAGTACTTGCGAATGCTTGCGGCAGCCCGGCCCGCAAAGAGACGCGTTGCCTTCATCCACTCGGATAGCATCTCATGAGCCTCCGAGTGTGCAGGCATGGACTTTCAATGATGTACATGAATGTCAAGCTTGTTGAGGGGTTCGAGCTTTGCCGATGCCCAGAGAGTCATGTAACCATGCGGGCAACAACTGCAGCAACAACACCAACAACAAGAACAAGAGCAAGTAGAGCACTCATCGCGACAGCAACAACATCAACGACAACGGCAGGAAAGTCTCTAATGCACAATCGCAAATGACAGAACAAAAAGCAGCAGCACTTGCTACAACAATAGAAATTGCAGCACAAATGCCTGCAACCAGATCACGAACTGGGCTGCCGCACGTCGTCGTTGTCAGTCGTGATGGCGCTGCCGTTCGTGGCGGTGGTGGTGGCGGTGGTGGTGGTCGTCGTCGTCCTTGTCGGCCTTGTCGTTGTCGTCCTTGTCATCATTCCTTCGTTGTCCTCGTCACAGAGACGTAGGTACGACGGAAGTAAAGTCGGTAGATGGGTCGTAGGACTCCAGTGCTGGGGACAACGTCCTGACCTCGAGCTCCAGACACCCAAGTCTTCGAGCCCAGGAGTCCTTGCCGCCGAACCTTGTGGAGCTGAAGTTGAACCTGAGGCCCTGCTACTGTCGCCAAGGTATAGTTTCCAGCATTGCAAACGTATTGGCAGTTTGATCCAGGTGGGAGGGTAGTTTGACCTTTGCTACCGTGGCTTTGTGACTGGCGATTGGATGCAGGAGCCGCGTGAAGTGCTTGACCAGGCCTCAAGCGATCCCAAAGCCGGCTAGTTTAACACCGCACGATCTAGAGATCCGGAGACATGATCGCTGCTGTGCAGGTGCTCCTCCATCAAGGACGACGATGTCGCCGTACTGGCAAAGGTGGCGAGGAGTAGGTCTAGGAGCCTAGGAGTACGAGGTTGAGGTGGTGGTAGGTCTGGCGGTGGTGGTCTCGTACTGGTCATGGTGGTGGTGGTGGTGGTGGTGGTGGTGGTCGTAGTGGCAGCAGCAGTGGGCAGTGGCAGTGGTGTAGTCAGTGGCAGTGGCAGCGGCAGCAGCCGTGGCAGCAGCAGTAGCAGTAGCAGGATGTTGTGAGTTCCAGCAGCAGTAGCCGTAGCAATCGCAATTCGATAGCAGTCCCAGTCGCAATAGCAGTCGCAGTAGTAGTAGTAGTAGTAGTAGTAGTAGTAGCAGTAGTGGTAGTAGTAGTAGTAGCAGCAGCAGCAGCAGCATTAGCAGCAGCAGCAGCAGCAGGACTTGACTAGTACTAGTGCTACGCCTAGCAGCAGCAGCAATCGTAGCATATGTCGTAGTCGGAGCAATAGTCACTAGTCAAAGTCGTCGTCGTCATCGTCGTAGTCGGCGTCGCCATCGTTGTCCGTTTTAGTAGAAGTAGCTAGAAGTAGCACGCGGCAACTTAAACGTAGCCCGGATGACAGCAGTCATCCCTTAGCATGTCCACAGTTCCCAATTCGTCTTGCGCTGTTGGCAGGCCCTCCCGACGCAGTTGAAGGAGTTGAAGCTGGACTTCACATGCTGCGGGGTCCTCAGGGTGTTCCCAATCTCTAGGCCCTATGCCTTTCTCCTCAGCAATGGAGGAGTATTGCTTATTCGGGGGCTCCTGTTCATGATATTCTCGCCTTCAAGAACAACAAACTCTCGGTCACGCGGGTTTGATGGTTGATGCTTCAGGGAGCTGAATGGCGGCAGCTTGCTGTTCCCGTCCATGTAAATGCTATCGGCGCCTTGTTCGAGGTTTTTGGCTGTGGGAGCAAAGCGAATCCTTCACGTTACTTCATGCCTAGGCCTAGGCAAGTTCGACCCGATGAGTCCCACAAATTCTCGGTGTCTGTGGCCGATTGGAATAGCCAATCACAAAACAAGCAATAATTGAATATAACCTAATCAGTAGATCAAAATACAATGCAACATGGGAACTATGTTATGATACGACATGATAGAAGCGAATATAACATATCGTAGCATATAATGATGTGATGTAATGTAACATCTTATAATTTTCAGAATGTAACATAGCAGAAACAATAATATATCTGCAGCAAAAAAGTAGTATAAATAAGTATATGTAATGTAAGATGATGTAGTGTCGGAGACTGGAACATACCGAAATTCAGTATAGTTTAATGTAATGTAAAGCAACGTAGTTTAATGTTTACAGTAGAATAAAGCATGATATCATATGGTAGGTATTCTTAACCATAGTATGCGATGTTTCATAGTATGTTTCAACACTACACCGTTTTGTTATTCTGTACTAAGTTATATATCATGTTCTGATAATCTGTAAGAATGTAAAATACTATCTCATTATACGTTATTACATTCTCTTAAGTTGAATTGTATCGTATTGCATTGTAAGCATTATAAACCACACAGTGTAGGATTGTATTGTAATGAATTGACTTATATTCTTCCAACTTATCATTTTATGTTTTTGTTATGTTTATTTGTTTGATTCTGCATTGTTCTATATTATGTATATTATGTTATCTATTCTTATTTCTTATACTGCATTAAATTATAAATATATTTTGTTATATCACATCATACCATGCCATATTGTGCTACATTGTGTTTTACGCTGTATTATGTTATTATATACTATATCAAATTATGTTATATTATGCTTTCACATATTATGTTATATTGTAGTATGTTATACTAGAGCAAATTATGTCACACCATTTTATATTACATTGTATCTACCGTTTGTTTTAATAAGTTTGTTTTATTGTTTCATGTTGCATTACATCATATTTCACATCACATTATACTGCTTCACAACTTTTGTCATTTTTTGTATTTGCTAGATTTCCTTATAGAACATTTTGTTGAAAGACGTCTTATCCATTACACCATAGATCGCGGTACATACTAAGATTATGTATCGTCTCTTATGGTATATGTAGATTTAAGCCTACACACACTTACATACATACATGCGTGCGTGCAGACTTACATACATACATGCATACATACATACATGCATACATACATACATGCATACATACATACATACATACATTTTCCATGAACCCTCAGCGAGGCACTGAACCCCTACATAAACCTTCTAGAAACCCTGCCAAAAAGACAGCTTCTCTAAATCAAAAACCGGCAAGCCAGGGATCATTAACCCAATACCCCCCAACCCAGGTGGTGGCATCACCGATACCGGGCTCGCGAAATTGGCGGAGCAGCTGGACTTCGGGGAGACTGCCGCGGCCTGGTTTCAACTAATCGCCCCTTCCCCCATGCAGGTATGTATGTTTATGTATAAAACACACACGCACTCTCATATACATATATGCATATAACCACACAATTGCATTGTTATACACATAATACTAGCATATAAAATACCCATACATATATACACTGCTATCTATCAACCTATCTATCCATCTACTTATTTGCCTATCTAGCTAGCTACCAGTAGCAAGATAGCTATCCATCCATCTATCCATCTTTCTGCCAACCGATCCACCGATCTACTTTCTCTCTCTCTCTCTCTCTCTCTTTTTTTCTCTATTAATCTATCTACCTATCTCTCTAGTATCACGTTTGCTGCCAAGCCCAAACCTCGCCTGACCTCGTCGAGTGCAAGTGCTAAAATCTATTTATCTACCTATCTATCTACCTATCTATCTACCTATCCACCTATCTACCGATCTGCCGATCCATCGATCTTTCGATCCATCGAGCTATCTTCCTATGATCTATCGGCCGATCGGTTTATCTACCAATCTTACCTGTTTACCCATCAATATCTGCACCTATGTGTCTCTATCTACTTTTGTCTCTCTCTACTCGTCTATCTACTTATTTATCCGTTTATGTATTTTATATGCCTTTCCATCTGTCTGCCTATCTATCTATCTATCTATCTATCCATTTATTTAGCTGGCCAGCTAGCTAGCTAGCTAGTTGGCCATCTTTCTGTCTATCTATCTATCTGTCTATCTATCTGGCTGCCTGTCTTTGATGTATTTATTTATATATCTATATATCTATTTATCTATATATCTATATATCTATTTATCTATATATCTATTTATTTGTCTGTCTATCTGTTTATCTATGTATCTATCTATCTAGCTGTCTATCTGCCTTTCTATCTATCTGTCCATGTGGATCTTTTTGTTTACTTATCTATCTATCTATCTATCTATTTTTCTATCTATCTATCTGTTTATTTAGCTGGCCAGCTAGCTAGCTAGCTAGCTAGCTAGCTAGCTAGCTAGCTATCCATCGTATCTATCAATTAGCTGCTTATCTATCTATCTATCTATCCATCCGTTTATTTAGCTGGCCAGCTAACAAGCTACCTGGCTCGCTGGATAGTAGTAGTAATAATAATGATAATAGTAATAATAATAATAGTAGTAATAATCATAGTAAGAATAATAGTAATAATAAAAAAAGTAGTAGTAGTAGTAGTAGTAGTAATAGTAGTAGTAATAATAATACTAATACGGAACAGGCCATGGGGGAGTGGGCGGAGTACGGAGGGGAATTGAGCCAAAACCCCTCTGCAGGGAAAAACTGGGGACGCTCGCCGGGCCAAGGCGGAGAGAAGTGTACAGCATTTACAAACATACCTGTATCTATATTTATGTATGTATAGCATACTACAAGACAGCGTCGAACAAGAAGAGAGTCGAATCATGGCTGAGCTTTGACTCGGTGACTGGATAAACCCAACAAGACCTCCGACTTCAAAGCTCCGAAGAATGTAGGCATCGACTCTAAAGCCTTCCAAAAAATCTGTGCTCGTGATGAGGGGCGTAGTCTGCAGCTTTTGTGGAGCCTCACCTGGCTAGGCCGAGACGTGATGAGCTTCTTCCTGTCGGTTTTGATAGCACGGCATGCTGCTTCTAACGCAGGCTTCGAGCTTTTCCGGGCTTTAATTAGTATGTAGGGGGCAGTCGGGAACCTTGTGCTCAGGTGTACATAAGTTTGGCCGAGACCGGCGTGAGCAAGGCTGTCCAGGCACAGTTCTGCATGAAAGTGCCTTCAAGAACACAGGAGTCTTTCCGGAATCCACCTCAGGGGGGCGGGGTTGTTGTTCTACGGTATAATTCGGGAGTTGCCAGAAGGGACCCAACATCCAGCAAAGCCGGGTACAGCCGAGAAAGAGGTCCCAACTCCCAGAAAACACCTTAACAGAGCTTGAAGAAAACTCTGTGAACTCTGAGCTGATGCCTTCCAGCTCAAAGAACTGCGGGTGTCAGGAGTGGTATGAGCAAGAGGCTGCGAAGAACGAAGCCAACGGCCAAAGCGGGCAGTTGAAGAATGTGCCGGAGCCTCTCTTCGCGGCTAAAATCCTCAATTCCCCTTGTGGTCTGGAGAAGGGCCCGTCACCGTCCTTTTCAGGCGTCGAAAGGCTCCGGAGAGGTTCGGGGAGGCTCTCTTTTTTCGTGTGACCTCGCTGGGCGGAAGGGACCCTTTTTTCGGTGCTAGCTGCTAGTGACAGGAGGCCGATGATGCCAGGAGCGCGTTTCGTTGCTGAACCTAGCGAAACAAGCAGCAGCAGCCGGAGTGGTAGCAGCATAATCACTGGCAGTCGGGGCATTAGGAGTCGTCGTAGTAGTCGTATGTGCAGTCCTAGCAGCAGCAGCAGCAGGTCCAGGGCAGCAGACGCTGTCGTTTTTCTGCATTGGTGTTTCCGTGCTGTGCTCGGTCTTAAATCGAACTTTGACGATTGTACTACACATGTTTCCTGAAAAACTCAAAAACCAATGCGTCCCCAAAAGCAAGAAGATGGGCACCGTAAAAAGCAAAACGAAGAACATGGGTTTGGAAAAGCGGTGTCGCCCTCAGGATCTCAGAGCTCAGCGAGAAGAAAGCCTTGATTCCTTAGCATGGCCTTAGTCAAGCCGTAGTTTAGGTGAAGCCATGATCTCATGCGAAGGTCGAGAGCTCTTCACATGTCTCTGTGCTTGAGCCCCGACACGCCCCGGACTTAGCCTGACAACGCCGACACAGCTGCAGAGTGTGGGTGTGAGTTTCTTGCAATTATTAAGTGCCCGATAGGAACCCAAGGCCCAACAGGAAACACCTACGGCCTAGCTTTTTGAACAGTTTTGGGCAATCGCTTCTCAAGCCCGAGCCTGCCTACGGCTCAGTTGCCACGCTTGGTTTTACTTGCTTCTCAGGAGTCATGAGTCCCGAACTTAGGCCCCTAGACCTTAAACCCACAGCCCTAGACTCGGACCTCACTTGATCATGCAGAGTCTGAGTGGCAACTACAGCTTCCAAGATGTCTTGAAGGAGGTAGGGACGAGAAAGATGCGGAGTACGTCTCGCTATTTTCCTTCTACTAATGGCTCGAACCGCCGGCCCTGACGTCTACCTTAGATAAGGTGCTCGATGGGTGCTCGAACTATTTAGGGAACACCTCTTGTCTTTTTATGTTCTTGTTCTTGGGTTGACGACGGGAGCGGAACGCCGGCCGCTGAAGCCTGAGAGGAAAAATGGAAAGTAGTGGCTTCCCTATTGTCAGGACACCCAAACACGGTACCTTCGCATCTGCCTCGCGCTCCTGCACGCAGGGCCCAGCCAACAAAGCGCACTGCAGTTCCCGCTGCCTCACTTCTCGGCAAGGCAGCAGGAGCACGATCTCTTCCTCAATCATGCTTTTTGGTTTACGTTGTTGAGGCTGTTCGGGTCATGCCTTCTGTGTTTATGTACGTACATACGCATGTAATCCTGCATGTACATATAAATAGATGGATGTATGGATGGAAGGATGTATGTAAGTAGTACTCTACGCACCCATCTGCGCATGTGTACTTGTTTTTATGTCCATGTGACCCTGCCTGGGTGGTCCCTAGATCAACGGATGTTTCGATCATTAGCACCGCCCAGGCCGATGCTTGAGACCAGAATCAGACGAAGTAGACCTAGGTTTAGGGTTTAGGGTTTAGGGGTTTAGGGTTTAGGGATTTAGGGTTTAGGGGTTTAGGGTGAGAATGACCCGCCAGTTCGGTGCGTGGGTGGGGTTGGGGTCGGTGCGGATCTCTTTCCCCGGACAGGAGCATGCTTCCAAAACGAGCATCCAGGGTTCTGGTTTCGACCGCAGTGGCCCGCAGTGCTGTGCCGGTCAGGTCGTAAGACTCCTTGCGTGACAATCAAGCGAGAACACACGCCGGCGCTTGAGATAACAAGCTGCACAACCTCCAGCCACAGCACATTGTTACTTGCCGGCCCTGCGTGATCTCAAAGTCTTCAATTTCGGAAATCAGCTGTTGCATTTGTGCGCCGCATGCCAACAGGGTAGGCCTTGACTTAAAGAAGGTTTTCGAGTAGAGATTGGTGGGCAATGATAAGCAGGTGTGATATGACATGGCCACAGTTTGGCAGGTCATCACAGACGATGCAGACAATCGGGCGGTGGTTGCTCAGATGAATGCTGTGGCATGCATGGAGTTTACAAAGGAAGCCCCAACCCGAAATGCGAGATTCTAGAGGAAGCGTGCAGACAACCTTCGCACACCAAGCACTTTTGGAACATTTTGGCTCCGGGCTCGAGGGTTTCTGGCATCGCGGGAGCTTTACTCAGCAAGCCACGATGCATGCATTTCTGCATATCTGTTGGAGATCTCCGGGACCGTCAGAAAGGATAGTAGGGGAATTAAGCTAGCTCTGGTCGTGTAGGTGACATGGCTAAGGCTGCTTTGCGTGCGCTGAACTCCTTTGGCGAGAAGGCTTTTGTCGTCGGAGCTGTGGACGGGCCTTGGGCAACGGAACATGTTGCGATTGAGTACTTCACCTGTCCGGTGACGTGAGGCCTTGTCAACATGATCTTCAGAGGGGGGTTTAGGCTGGCCAAAATCTCCCCTGTTCCACAGGACGAAGCCAGTAATGTGTTGTGGGCTGGGCCGTACAGCACGAGTTTGCCACCAGACAATCATCAGCGCCAGCATTTCCGAAGCCCACATGCAGTGTTCCTTCCAGTCTTTGTCGCGAAGACTGGCTGAACTGTGGCTCAAGTCAACGAAACACGCAGGCTCACACAGCAGGCCCTGAGCCTTTGTCATAAACGGATCCAGCACTGACTTCCTGTTAACGAACCTCAAAAGCCTTAGACAACCTCTGGAAGCCCTAAGCCCGAAGCTCCGACCCACGGAACCCGCCAGCTGTAGCCTTAGTCTAGGCATCAAGCGACCACCCTACGAGTCATCATGTCGATTTCCGTGGATGTGCATCTGCTGAGTGGCAAGAGTGCCTCTCTGGAAGTGGAGGCAGATGTATCTATTGAGTCATTGAAGCAACGTGCCCAGAGTGCCCTGGGCGCGGGTAGAGGGCGGCTGCTGAATTCTTCTGGAGAGGTGCTTGACGGAGCACAAAGTGTCGCAGAAGCGAAGTTGATGAGTGGAGACGTGCTCACCCTACATGTGAAGCAGGTCCAGATAAACGCCGCCACGCAGGGAAAGGGGTTCGCTGCATTCACCGCTCTCTTCGGTGATGGATCTGTCGTCACCTGGGGTTATGAGCACTACCGGTATAGTGACAGCAGTGCAGTACAGGATCAGCTGCGCGATGTGCGGCAGATTCAAGCTTCTTATGGTGCATTTGCTGCAACCCTGGGTGATGGATCTGTGGTATCCTGGGGTAGTGCCGACGAGGGTGGCGACAGCAGTGCAGTACAGGATCAGCTGCGCGATGTGCAGCAGATCCAAGCTTCTAGATACGCATTTGCTGCAATCCTGGGTGATGGATCTGTGGTCACCTGGGGTGATGCCGTCCGTGGTGGCGACAGCCGTGCGGTACAGGATCAGCTGAAGAATGTGCAGCAGATCCAAGCTTCTTATGGTGCGTTTGCTGCAATCCTGGGTGATGGATCTGTGGTCACCTGGGGGGATGCCTATTTCGGTGGCGACAGCAGTGCGGTACAGGAGCAGCTGAAGACTGTGCAGCAGATCCAAGCTTCTAATCACGCATTTGCTGCAATCCTGGGTGATGGATCTGTGGTCACCTGGGGGGATGCCTATTTCGGTGGCGACAGCAGTGCGGTACAGGATCAGCTGAAGAATGTGCAGCAGATTCAAGCTTCTTATTGTGCATTTGCTGCAATCCTGGGTGACGGATCTGTCGTCACTTGGGGTAATGAAGAATCTGGTGGCGAAAGCAGTGCAGTACAGGATCAGCTGCGCGATGTGCAGCAGATCCAAGCTTCTAACGCCGCATTTGCTGCAATCCTGGGTGATGGATCTGTGGTCACCTGGGGTGATGCCGTCCGTGGTGGCGACAGCAGTGCCGTCCGGGAGCAGCTGAAGAATGTGCAGCAGATCCAAGCTTCTTATGGTGCATTTGCTGCAATCCTGGGTGATGGATCTGTGGTCACCTGGGGTGATGCCGTCCGTGGTGGCGACAGCCGTGCGGTACAGGATCAGCTGAAGAATGTGCAGCAGATCCAAGCTTCTAGTGAGGCATTTGCTGCAATCCTGGGTGATGGATCTGTGGTATCCTGGGGTAATGCCGACGAGGGTGGCGACAGCAGTGCAGTACAGGATCAACTGCGCGATGTGCAGCAGATCCAAGCTTCTAGTGAGGCATTTGCTGCAATCCTGGGTGATGGATCTGTGGTCACCTGGGGGGATGCCTATTTCGGTGGCGACAGCAGTGCTGTTCAGGATCAGCTGCGTGATGTGTAGCAGAGTTTCCCGACGAGAAGTGAGAAGCAGCTTGTGATCTGATGGCTTCCGATTGGCTGGCCTGCATAGTGGAGGGGCTACCGATACAGTGCTAGATGAGTCTCGGACCAACAGCCGGGAAGGAGGAGGGGTATCGGAGTCAAGCGAGACCATCGTGCCAGCAGCTCCTGCCGTGATGGAGGAGGGCATCGAGGGAAATGAGCTGGAGAGCGATCGAAAGGCCAAGCAGCCGAAGCACAAATGAGGGGTCAAAGGGTAAACCAAGTACAGAGGACCGCATGTGCCCGGTCCAAGTCTGCCCTATGTGGGCTCTCTGTCGGCAGAGGCACTAGCACATGCAGACGGAAAAAGGTGTCAAAAAAAAGAGCCCGCCAACCACCCTGGCCCCAAGCCAAAATCCGAAGCCTCTAGAAAGTGATCCCCGAGCCCGGTAACCGTTGTAGTCCACTCGAAGTAACCCCTATTGACCTATAGTAACCCTTATAGTATCCCGTATATACTTCCCCCTTTATAGATCCCCGGTACAGCACCCCTTTATAGTAACCCTATACACCGCTATGCCGGAAGACTCTCTTGGGGAGGCACGATCGGCACTGGGAAGCGATGCGCAGCAGCGGGCGAAGGAGCGGTTTAGGGTTTAGGGTTTAGGGTCGTCACGGCGAGTGCTGTCTCAAGGCAAGTCCAGTTTTTTGTCGGGCCTTCCTGGGATTTGCGGTTCATGACACGGGATTTTATGCAGTTGGCAGAGTAGCGGGCAATCCGCCTGTTTCTTAAACTCCGGTCGGTACGCGGTTGCGTTTGCCTTGAACCAAGACGGTACTTTTGAGGATATGCCTCTCGATTGAAATCCGGGAATCCGTTGTCCCAACACACTTCGAAGATTCTTCCAGCGTGTTCTTTTATTCTGGGTGCTGTCGGGTTGCTGGGACCTTCGTGCGGTGCACTGAAGTCTTGCTGAGGGGGGCAATAAGCTTTTTGGGGTTATGGTGGGTAGGCTCCAGGAATCAGCAGCAGAAGTTCGTGAAACCCGGTGCTCGCGAAAGTATCGTGCTCGGTTTCGCAGAAGCATATTCCTGATGAGTTCAGGATGTTCATGGACTTGTAAAGCACATTTAAGAATCTGGACGTCGGGTGGAACTAAAGATCCTGAGCACTTAGGAGCTGGAGATGCAGCTGCATGCGGCCGAAGAAGTGGCTTCCTCAGGTGTAGGTAGACAGAACGAGCCTCCAAGAGCCGCAACCCCGCACTTCTCACATCTTGTCTGCATGTTGGGTTGGGTCCAGCCGCGAGGGAGAGAAAGAGAGAGGGAGAGCGAGGCAGAGACAAAGGGATCTCAGCAGCGTTTTGGCCAAGCACCTTGTCCCGGTGTCCGACGCCCCCGGCTCCTTTGTCCAGGAATCCGGAAAAGGCTGTTTATCCGCGGCACTTTCCCGGCTTGCTTATCCATAGTATAGTGAAGTGTCCCTTTCGAGTTCTCCTGGCTGCATAGTGTGGAGACTTGAACTCCCAGCAAACATCCTTGAAAGCACTAGTGAAGCCGTTGATCCAAACTCCCTTTAAGCAGCAACGAAATGCCTTATTTTCTGAAGCTACTCGAATCCCAACCCGTCTAACTCCAGACTCAACCCAGAACGCGTTACAACTTACATCCCTGTGGTGAGATGCAACAGCGAGAAGGAGCACGACGTCATACACCGCAACGTCAAACCCAAAGCCTTAAACCCTTAACAAACCCCAAACCCCTAAACACCCGTAACCCTAAACCCTACACACTTGCAAAAACCCTTACAAAACCCATCAAAACCCCAAAGCCCTTAACAACCCTAAACCCTAAACCCCCTCACAAAGCCCCTTCCAGAACACCCCTCTGCAAACAACAACCCTCAAAACCCTAAACCCTAAACACTAAACCCTAAAACCCTAAAACCCTAAACCCTAAACCCCAAGCCCTAAACCCCTAAACCCTCTAAGCCCTAAGCCCTAAACCCTAAACTCAAGCAGCCCAAGCAGCCGAAGCTCAGGAGCGGAAGGCCAGGGAAGCCCAGAGGGCTGCGAAGAAGGCGGCAGCTCCTTTTACAATTCTGCAGGGTTTAGGGTCTGGGGTTTAGGGTTTAGGGTGTAGGGTCTGGGGTTTGGGGTTTAGGGTTTGGGGTTTAGGGTTTAGGGTTTGGGGTTTGGGGTTTAGGGTTTAGGGTGTAGGGTTTAGGGTTTAGGGTTTAGGGTTTACAGGCTCCTCAAGGAATCAGGGGTGATTGGGGTTATATATACTTTAGGGTTTAGGGAGTATTGGGTTAGATAGATAGATAAATAGATAGATTTTTTTTCTCTACTTACGTTAGGGTTTTGGGATTATTGGGTTATGTACTTACTTTACGGTTTAGGGATTATTGGGTTATATGCTTACTTTACGGTTTATGGATTATTGGGTTATATACTTACTTTAGGGTTTAGGGATGATTGGGTTTAGGGTTTAAGGGTTATTGGGTTATATACTTACTTTAGCGTGTAGGGATGATTGGGTTATATATACTTACTTTCAGGGTTCAGGGTATATTGGGCTATATACTTTCGGGTTTAGGGTTTAGGGTTTACACGAGTGCGATGTGCTGCGAGGGACTTGGCCGGGCGAGCTCAGTTCAAGCCTGTGGAAAAGGGTTTAGACTCAGAGCCCAGGTGCAAAAAACAGGGTTGGTTGATTGAAACCTAAAGCCTGAACCTCCCCTCCTCTTTCCCTGAACCCTAAACCCGAAACCCCTTGCACCCCTAAACCTCCCTTGAACCCCCTCTCCCTTAAATTAAAATCCGCTCAACGGCAGTCTCGGCTTTTACTCTAGCCTACTGCTTTATATATATATATACATATATATCTGTATAATACATATATATATATATATATCTATTTAGTACAGCACACTTTATTATCCCCCATTGTCTTACAAAAAAGTATGGTAGACTATGTTATATTATGTTATACTGTACTGTTCTGTTAGGGGTTCTGAATTCTTGCTAATGTCAGAGAATGCCCATGTTACGCGCTGCAGCCAATGCTGGGGTTTTCGACAGGTCTCTCCAGGTACCGTATTGCTTTGGTTTGGCTTCAAGTGTTTGGGGTCTTCGGTGGTGTAATTGATACGGGTTGTTCAAGGGTTCGGGGTCATGTGATGCTGCAAGGCTTCATGTGTGATGAATTGCTGGCGACGTGCTTTCTGTTGGTTTACTGGGTGTTTCGTGGTTTAAGTCAACAAGGGATACTAAAGCTTTTCCACTTAAGGTGTTGTTGGTGCAGACATTCCCACACCATTGAAACCAGGCCTGTCACACTGCAGCAATTAGTTTTCCGAAGTCTGTCAGAGGCGTGGCCACAAAGGGCGAGTCGAAGTCCGTGTCAATGCCATCAGTGACATCAGTGGGAGTTTCAGAAAACAAGGGACTTCCACGGTCTCCATCGAATGGTGACCCCTGAATCAGTCATTGTTACCAGCACACGCTATGTCCCACAAAGCCCTAAACTTCCCTTGCTTTGGGCACAGGCGGGTGCCAAAGCCCCAGAGGCCCCGCCGCCGGAGGCCAGCCCAGAAGCGCGTGCGGATGCGCAGGAGGAGGAGGCGAAGGAGGAGGAGTAGCTGAGGTGAGGTGAGGGCGAATGACTGTTGTGGAGTTTAGATTTATATTTATGCGGTTAAGCCCCGAAGCCTAAACCCACTGAAGTGTCCCCCGAGGCAAAACCCTTAGCATAATGCCGCAGGGTTCCGTATCATAGTTATAGTAAAATACCCCAGCAAAACCCTGTTCTAATTATTGTCAAGGTCCCTATACTAGACCTTATAGGAGACCGTATATTGCCGCTTTGGAAGCCAGCGTCATTTCACTAGCCACGCCCGAGTCTGTAATGGTTCGATTATATGGTTACTATGAGGGTTCGACAATGTAGGCTGGCGAACAGAGTCCTGGATGCAAAAAAGGGTATCCATTAGGGTTCCGTTAGGGGTTCCTGTCGAGGATTCTATAAATAAGGGTGCTTCTATTTTTATAGGGTCCATGGTCATGAGCTCCTCTGCACCAAGCCAGAAAACCTAGCACTCACTTCTTTGGACGTAGGATTTAGAAACCCTAAGTCTTGCGAAGCTGTCGTAGCTTAGAGAATCGCAGGGCTCTTGTGTAGCTTTTTGGTGGCAAACTGGCCGGGAATTGCAAAGCAACGCCCCGGACCAGTGTGGGAGCTGGTCTGGTGCGGTGTGACATGACTTACGACCCTACGGCAAGGCGCACATCCTAAAAGCGAGTACTGTGCATGCAAAGCACATCTGGGATATAATGTGTATACGCAAATAGCAAATATAAACTGGCATGAATATATAGTGGATAATGTAGTTGCAAGTACAGCCACACAGGAACACATAGATGAAGAAGTAAACAGCTGAATAAATGCATATATACATCTTTTCACACCCTGACATACAGACACATATGTATACATACATACCTACCTACCTACCTGCCTGCCTGCCTGCCTACCTACCTACCTACCTACCTACCTACCTACCTACCTACCTACATACCTACATACCTACATACCTACATACCTACATACATACATACATACATACATACATACATACATACATACACACACATAAACACATACATACCTTACATACGTTACATGCATGGATACAT
>CAJNJA010070752.1:300-22242 GCA_905231915.1 Symbiodinium necroappetens | reverse complement strand
CTCATTTTCAGACATCCCAAGAACAAGCAGTTGAATCCCCAGGGCCCGCCTCAACAAGTATGGTTTAGGGGTTTAGGGTTTGGGGTTTAGGGTTTAGGGGTTTAGGGGTTTAGGGTTTAGGGTTCAGCCCTAAGGCCATCCCTACACGCATCGCCCCTGGAAGGACCCAGCTATCTTAAAAACGTGAGCCTGAAACCCGAAACCCGAAGCCAAACTCCATGGTTCTTAAACTGTGAGCACTTAACCCAAAGCCCGAAGATGCAAACTAAGCACTTGACCCGCCTAAACCCTAAGACCTAAACNNAAACCCTAAACCGTAACCCCTAAAGCCCTAAAAACCCTGAACCCTAAAACCCCAGAAACCCTAGAAACCCCAAAAAAACAAAAACACTAAACCCATCGACCCCACATGTTCCCTCAGACTTCCGGAATCCCTCCATGCCTGGCTCTGGCGGCCGGGTTCTCGCGGGGCCTTGGCTGCCTCCGTATGATTTCGGGGTTTGGGTCATGTGTTGCCCTAAACCCTAAACCCAAAACCCTAAACCCTAAGTTGGGTTCAGGATTTTGGTGAGGTTTAGGGTTTGGGGTGTTGCGATTTTTGGGTTTAGGGTTTAGGGTGTTGGGCTATATATAAGGGATGTTCAGGGTTTAAGTGAGGTTTAGGGTTTTGGCATTTTTGTGCTTAAGGTTTAGGGTGTACTGGTTCAGGGGGAGGGTGTACAGTTTGGGGGTCTAGACAGAGGTTTAGGGGTTCAGGAAATTAGGTCTATGAGTTTAAGAGCACTGCAGTCATCCAGAGTCTAACACCTACGTACACCCAACACCTCAAACCAACTTTTGGTGCCTAAACCCTGAACCCCTGATGGATTCTCGCCTGTACACCCTATAAAACTCGTAAACAGCTGGATAGCAGAATCGAGGTAATCAAAAGGCCTCGCGAGATCGTGGGCGACGAGACCGAGTCACCTTGCCTTGCGCTGTGAGATCGGAAAAGGGGGGGATATGTCGAAGTGCCTACAGCCACGCTTCAGGCTGGAGGATTGAGGATTTACTGTCGCGTCTCTGGCGATGCGGGTGCAGGATGTTGTAGACGTGGCTCATAAACCTAGGGACAGGCCCAAAACAGTACCGTTGCTAGACACTTCCGGCAAGCGACATTGCTTCCGATGGTAAGGGCGCCTGACACCAAAAGGCTAGCTGGCTTGCAGACAAGATACTGCTGATCATACGGAATCAAGAATCTAATAGGAGCCAGTGAGTGGGACCCCTACCATAAACCCCGATGTCCGTCTTTGTTGACAAGGCCCGTACTCCTTGATCTTTCGCCCCAAACCCCTGAATTGGGAGTTCAATACGGTTGCCATCCGTCTATACGATAGTTCACGTCAAAACAAAGCGCTGTTGGTTTTAGATCATCCTCTTCCCTAAAGTCCTGCCTGCTCGGAGAGCTGCAAAGAATCAATTGGGAAACCTCGTGATGCCCCTAAACCTCTAAACCCTATAAACCCCAAACCCTAAACCCCAAAGCCAATTAAAGTCTCCGCTTTACAAGCCGCTGTTCCTCAAATTCAAGCCCACACGCCTCAGTCCCCCAGTCACATCGTGACTTGCAAGCCCTAAACCACATGGAAAGTTCTCTAAAATAGGGTCCCCTGTAGGTCCCCAATCTAGTGCGGCACCCTTGTAAACAGGACCCTAAACGAGACCCTAATTTAGAGAACTACCCACATGTGCAAAGCCCCTCATCGAGCTCCGCTGATGCTGTGCCGTCTAGTCATGCTAAATCTTCTTTGCGCGTTGCACAGATCTCGAAAGTTCCAGAATGATTGGGCACAGCCGAGCAACCGGATTTGTCGTGGCTCTGCCGCTGATCCGAGGCTCGGTGATCACCGTGGCACTGGCGAGACCTCTCGGCCGAATTGCGAAATTCAGAGAAGCCTTAAACTGACTACCCCACCCCACAAGCTACAGTCGTTTGAGGAATGAGAGACTCCATGGCCCTGCCTTGATGTGACATTCGGAAAAGAAAAGATCTCTAAAACCCTACGTAGCGGAGCGAGATCCAAGACTGAAAAAGCCACCCGGAAGGTACCGGGGAAGGTACCCAGGTGGCGCAAGTTACTGTAAGAGAGTGCAGGGGAGAGGGGGGAGAGGGCAAGTCCGTCCTCAAAATGCCGGCACAACCTCTGCTGCTGTTTCAATACAGAGCCTCGGGGCCATCGAGGTACTTGTATCAAAGGTTAGCGTGGAACACATAATGTCAGGGCTCTGGAGCTCAGGCAAGCCATCGCAGCAACCCATGCCGTGCCGAAACGCAAGTCTTTACGTGCCGGACTGTGCCATTCTTCCTCTCTTGGCTCGAGTAGGCCGTCCGAGCCTGTGACATTAGTCATAACTTGTGACTTGAACAACCCTCCCTCAACCTAAAGCCCCGACCCCTCAACTCAAAAACCCGAGGACCCCGCCAAAGCCCCCGGCCCCCAACTCTAAAACCTAAACACTGAACACCAAAACTGCGTTCTTGTTAAGGAATTGAGTTTAAGCTACCATAACAAGGAAACCCTATTATTTGCTATAGATCCCTATCATGGTAACGTAAATGACATCCCTCAACAAGAACCCAGAAAAGGGCCCCCTCCCCTGAGCTCCCCGAGCCTCGATTCGTGGCACGTGCCATCCTCTGGATCCTCGTGTCAACGGCTTGAGGGGCATTTGGGGTGGGTTTAGGGTTTCCGGTTTAGGGTGTATGGTTTAGGGTTTAGGGTTTAGGGTTGCTAGGGGATTAGGGTTCAGGATTTGCTCGGGTTTGAGAGCGTAATATAGGGGCCTTAATAATTAGCATAGGGTTTGGGGCTATGCTATACTAGAATTAGAGTAAGGAGCCCCCAAAACCCCATTCTAATTATTAAAGCCCCTACATTAATCCAGGATGTTCGGACGTTGGGTCTTTGGGCTTGGGACTTACGGGCCTGGGGTTGAGGATCCGGGATTTCCAGCTGAAGGGTCTACCCATAGGCCCCTAAGTAGTTCCCTTTTGGGGCTCATATTTAGAATCCTATAAGGTACTCCCAAAAAGGAACTACTTAGGGGCCTATGAGTAAGGCCTAGAGGGTCAAAGACCCGGAAAGCTTGGGAGTTGTTGTGGGGTCGCCCGGGCCGAGGCTTAGGGGCCTAGCGTTCGACCCTCAAACGCCCATTAAATTTGGGACCATAAATTCCCTAAACCCTATAAACCCTAGACCCTAAAATGCCCATTAAATTTGGGACCATAAATACCCTAAACCCTACAAACCCTAGACCCTAAAATGCCCATTAAATTTGGGACCATAAATACCCTAAACCCTATAAACCCTAGACCCTGAAATGCCCATTATTTGGGACCATATTACCCCTATTTCAAGGCACCTGGGAGGGTCCAGGGAGTTGAGGATTTGGGCCTTTGCTGCCTTGGGTTCTAACGTTATACCTTTGAGTATAAGGATGCTTAGGGCCCTAACGGTTTAGGGATTTTTTTTGTTGAGGACCTTTTTCGTGGGCAAGGTCCAAGAGAGCCCGTTTAGGCAGGTCTTTGGGTAGAGGCTGTACCCCTCCACCAAAACAACCCTTTGTCCCTTCACCTTTCGGAGCACTCAGGACGCGGTTTAGGGTTTAGGATTTAGGGCCTATAGGGTTTAGGGGAGTAAGGATGTTTAGTGTTCCTTTTCAGGGTGCAAGCGCAGTTTCCGAAAACTGATTCCACGAAGGGTTTAAGGTTCAGGGTCAAATAGCTGTCAGCGTCTAGGCTTAGGATTCAGGGCTCAGGGTTTAGAACTTAGGAATTGAAACTCAAAGCTCTGGGACCCTAACCTACCATCATCAGTTTGCACGGTCTGTTCATACAGCCTTCACAGTCTGAACTTTCATGTCGAACATAGAATGTAAACAGGTCCTCTATCAAGCTACACAGGTGGTGACTTCAGGCAGATCTTGGGGTTGCTTCTACAGGCTTTCAGCCCTAAGACTCCAAGCCCCGCGTCCCAAACCCTCTCCAACCATAACTCCCAATCCCACGCAACTGCTGTCTTCAGCATAGAAGCCTACATACGTGCCAATACTATTCTTCAGAGCTCCTTGAAATACGTATACTGTACCAATGCTGGACTGCACAAAGATCTCTCCCCAGCCAACACCATCCCTCACATAGATCCTAAGCAGTAAGAACCTTGCTCCCTAGGGCCTGACTGTAACAACGCCCGCAAAACGAAGACAACCCTGATGCAGCTCTGCATTCATGCCTATAATAAACAACCACTATCATCGAGACTCTAGTATGGAATCATATTGCAACCGTCCCACAACCCTGAATCCGAAACCACCCTGAAACCGAACCACCCGGAACCCTAAAGCCACCCAGCACTAAATCTTAAACAAGCTAAGTGTTCAACAGCCGTCGACCTTAACCCACCCTCAACCTTAAGCCATTCCATGCAACTGCACAATTTGAAGACAAACCTGCATATGTAAACATACTATGTGTAAACATATGTATAAATGATTCTGCCCCAAGACTCCTGGGAGAATCTTGGATCTTGGATGCGGGCCAGGATTGAAACTCAATCCCTCCATTCGGTCGTCACTCTTGCCGCGTTACTGCCACGTTTGACACACGTTGTGTATGTGTATGTGTGTGTGTGTGTGTCTGTGTGTTTATTATTATTTTTTTTTTCGTGTGTGTGTGTGTGTTTTGTGTGTGTGTGTATGTGTGAATATATATATATATATACATATATATATATATATGTGTGTGTGTGTGTGGGTGTGGGTGTTTTGTGTGTGTGTGAATATATATATATATATATGTGTGTGTGTGTGGGGGTGTGGGTGTTTTGTGTGTGTGTGTGTGTGTGTCTCTGTGTGTGTGTGTGTGTGGGTGCGTGCGCGTGCGTGCGTGCATGAGCATGCGTGCGCGTGTGTGTTTGTTTGGTACAGGTTTGTATTGAAGCGGAGAGACGGTCATAAACAGGATATGATGACAGACAGGCGTGGGAAGAACACCAAGAGACTATGAAGGACAGAAAAGCGTGGATCTTGTTTGTTGGGGTATATATATATATGCATGTATGCATGTATGCATGTATGCATGTATGCATGCATGCATGCATGCATGCATGCATGCATGCATGCATGCATGCATGGATGTCGGTATGTATGTATGTATGTATGTATGTATGTATGTATACACATAACATGTGTACGTGCGTGTGCGTGTGTGGATGTATGTGTGTAATTGTGTGTATACATACATCTATGTCTCTCTCTCTCTCTATATATATATACACACACATATGTACATGCCATGATCTGTATGCTAGAACCCTAATGAGGCCCTATATTGAAATCCCATCCGGGGCACTTCCACAATGTGAAGATCAAACTCTACCGGCTCGCCATCGCCGTCTCCGTCATCGCGGCCCAGGGAGCCTCGATACTCGGTGGAAGCAAGTCGGCCCGTAAGGGCTTTCATGGTGTTGCGGGCTTGGGGTTCTGGGTTTAGGGTTTAGGGTGGGGCGTTTAAGTGCCGACGGTTTAGAGCTTCAGGGTCTTAGACCTTTTGCTTTCGGCTTTTAGACTTAAGGCTCAGCCTTCCGGCGCTCGTTGCGGACTCAGCCCGGGGGAGGGAGCGGGGTCCCATGTCGCCCACATTTTTATGGGCGACGTTGAAGGATGTCGTGGCTTCGAACAACATTCCCCCGTCCCCGATTTCGTGAGGCAAGAGTAGAAATCAAAGGACTCTGCAAATGCGCAATTGGATGATGCAGGCGAGGTATTTTCTGCTTTCTTCAGGCAACTCCTCGCATTTAGAAAAGAAGGGGAAGGACAGCATGAACACAAGTTGTCGAGCACAGCCCCTTTCGCAGCCGAAAGGGCCAATGCGAAGGTTCTCAGCACACTAAGCCCTAAACTTCTATAATCCCTAAACCCTGAACCCGAAACCCAACATCTCTTTCGGGAGTCTGAGGATAAGCAGCCAATCAAAGTTTCCCCTCCTAGGTCTTACGAACCCCTGAAACTGAAGAGCCCGGCCTAGGGCCTAGGGCTTAATTTAGGGTTTGGAGAGTTTCGGGTTTAGGGATTCGGGAGTTTCGGGTTTAACTAGACGGTACCCTGGAGTCCAGCCCCTTTTCTGGATGACTTGTTTGATGATCCGGGCCGTTTCGTAAGGAGGAGGCGATGTCCCAAACAAAGAGCTACTCTAAAGGGGCTCGCCATCAATTAGAGATTGTAACCCACCTTTATGCACGGAAGCCCCCCCCAAACCGAAAGGCGTCCTCACCCGAGGGTTTCGGACACTTTAAGGCTTGTTGTCGGGCAGTGTGAGGCGGCAGGTCAGCTGAAACACCATGCAAAACCGGAACCACCGAACCAACTGCCAAAGCACATCGACTCCTGCACCTCAAACCCTAGAAATCCTGTTCTCTACCAACTAGCAAGTATCGTCAAAACCCACCCTCCCTCACACTCTAGACCAAGCCTAAACCCTAAACCCTAAACTCCTAAACCCCTAAACCCTAAACCCCTAAACCCTAAACCCCGAAACCCTAAACCCTATAAACCCTGTAAACCCCTAAACCCCTAAAGCCTAAACCGCTGCAGGGGTACCGATGGATCCGAAGGAGCATGCCCGAGACCGGTTGGCCTGCCAGCCCGACTCATGGCATGGTTCGGGTCTAGAGTTTTTGACTGTTTTATAGGGTTTAGGGATTAGGGTTTAGGTTTTAGGGATTAGGGTTTTGGGTCGAGGGTCTTGGCTTCAGATTTTGAGGTTCAGGCTTGCGGTTTATGCCTGGCTTTCAGTTGAGGCATACATCAGGGCGTCGTGCGTTTCACAGAGACGATGAATCTAAGTGACTATGAGTCCCTTCGCCTTAAACCCACAATGCAAGCAGTCTCCTCTGTAGCCCCAGGGGGCTACAAAACAACAGTAGTCAAACACGATTCCAAAGGTCACTTCTATCAATAGGGAACCCCACGAGATGGGTCCCGACATTGTCGGACCCTTGTTGGGGTTTAGGGCTCAGGCCTGTTGTATCATATGGGTCCGCAAGATTAGGGCAGCCCTGCCATGTGTTGAAGGCTTCAGGCTCCTTGCCACCCTTGGAAAGCTAGGAGCGACCCTAAGGAGTACATTTTAGGGTTTAAGGTTTAGGGTTGAATCTGTTGATCAGGGTGAGTTTCTGTAGGGACCTCCCCTTGTCCTCCTCTGGACCCTAAACCCGCTTTGCGTGGCAAAACCCCCGGTTTTGGCCTCGAAAGTGGTGATGCTGCTGACAGATCCTCGGTGGATTCTGCTCCACTAACGACTTGAAGAGTACAGAACAGGGCTGTGAGACTGGCTTTTGTATAAAAACTAACAATAGTCACAACAAAAACAATGACAATAACAGTGATAATACTAAGACAGTGTTGCTAAAATCACTACCAATAATAATCTCTAAGCGTGCTCTTCCACCTGCCAACTCCAGGTTCACAAGCAGAAAGCCTGGGTTAGGGCTTAGGGCTCCTCCTCTGTATCCGACCCCCATGCCCTGCTGGGGCTTAGAGGGCCTATGTAAGGTTCAGGACTTGGGGGTTCCACGGGTTAAGGGTCACTCTACAACTGCGGAACGCGAAACTCGTCAAGTCCCGGTGAGCTTGGTAATTAGGCCACTCGGAGACATGATCTGCTTCAAGCTTACAGGTATGAGATGTCAGTTTGGGAAAGTTGATGCCGGGTAGAGATATCCTAAACTAATCCGCACGCCCTTTGCCCAATCTACCAAAGCCAACAAGCTTGAGCCAGGAAGCCGTTCGACCGCACATGTCGCATCCCCTCGGGCGGCTGGTCCGCGTCCGTGACTTCACTCCCGACACTCCAGAAAGATCCGCCTCGGTGGATGGTCTGCTGTTGGGGCTATGTTGGATCCTTTCTGGTCTGCGGGTGTGTTCTTCTGGGGTGTCTCGAAGAAGGGGTCTTCCCTGAGCCCTAAAACCCAAACCCTAAATCAACGGGGATTCCAACTCCTAGAGAATCCTATATAATCCCAAGGCTCCACACTGAACACTAGGCCGCTAAGCCCTGACACCCTTATGTCCATCATCATAAGCACTGCATAAGCCCTAGACAGAGCTGCGAACTTGTAGGGATGAGGGATGAGAATTTCGGACTAACCCTTCGTTGCGTCGAATTTAAAAAACTCCTCGTCCGTGCACTCTACGAAACCTGGATGCCACCCCTGCCAGCCAGCGACATCTTCATGATATCTTACTTTGATGAACCCATACATCCCGCCCATCCAGGAGCAGAAGCCATCAAGCCTGCAAACGATACCAACGCCTCTAACCCTCAACCCCGAAAGTGCAGGCCCTCCAAGACCTACACGTTACATCACGACCTTAGACCTTAACCTCATAACAAAGCCCTATTACCAGGGGTTCAAACCCACAGCCCTACACTCCATCACTCCAAAACCCTAAACCTGACACCCTAAGCCTTATAAACCCTAAACTCAAAACCCCCCCCCCTCTAGACTCTAGACTCCAGGCCGCTTCAGTCAACCCTTAAAGGACCCCTCGGCAACCCATAAACGGCTGGCAAAAGGCTGGAGGATGCCCTTTGGAGCCTTCCAGCAGTCGGGTAGCCCCCACGGTGGCAAACCTCCTGGCTGTGTAGAGGACTCAAAGAGTTGAGAAGGGCTTCGGGCTTATAGGGGTGCAGGCTGGATGTTGTCTTCGTCTGTTTTGGGAGGGGAGGGGGGCCTTGGGGTTTAGGGGTAGAGTTTAGGCACGAGAGATGATTTTGTCATGTTGAGCAGCTTGCCAGCTTTTGGAACTGCTTTGACAGTGAGACCATACATTTCACAAGTCTGTGTCTTCCTTGGAGACGATTTTCTCGCTTCTCATGTCGCCATTAACCAGTCGTCTCGTCAACTCGCAGATCTTCTTGAAGATGGTTGAGTGGAAAAAGTGTGCGAAGCATCGCCGCTTGTTCTGTCTTGACTTTCTGTAACGGCTGCTTCTGTAACCGCTGCGCTGCCGCTGCTGGCTCTGGCTTGCGTGGCCTGACCTAACCGAAACAAACTCTTTGTGCCATACACTGCACGACACTTGTGCTGCAATCCTTTTCTCAGAGTCGACCCGGCGACCCGGACTGTGTCCTGGTACTTGCAGATGTCCGTACATGATCAGTGTAGACTTTGGTGTAAGTCTCAAGGTTACGATGCGAACTCGCGCACTTTCACAGTAGCCATCCCAAGAAGGACGATTCGGTGCTTCGGGCTCACGAACTTTCTGGTTTGGGATTAGGGTGATTCGGGTTCGAATCTAGCCCTCCAGAAACTCAAAACCCCGTGAAGCCCAAAGCGGTACAATGCACCCACACCGAGGTCTTAGATCCTGTACCCCAGACCCTAAGGCTCAGAGACTAACTGACTAAACCTCAATATACCGACTCATTTCCGGGCCGAGCACCTCCAGGCGCTGTTTTAGCTGCCTCCCGTGCAGGCGCCGAAACAAGCTTGATGGCCTACCTTAAACTGCCACAGCTTCCATGCTTCGATGTATTAATGCGACCTGATCGCTAATCCCTAAGCCTCACCCATCTCCCAGATCAAGCGAAATCTGCCAGTTTTTACCAGACGAAAAGCAAACTACAGTGCAGTGAGATATTTAGTATAAAGTATAACAGTACCGAGAAGAGTACCGACTACGACAGTGTAGTACATCATAGCAGATTAGTATCGTCTGTCTAGTCTCATCTAGCATATTTCAGTGTAGCATAGTATAGTACGGTGTAGTATCGAATGTTCAGTACGGTATCAGATTGGCATGCGAACGATTCGTACTGGCAGGAAATGGAATTCGTATATGTATTGGTATTGACATCAGCATGAGAACCAGTGTTTGTATTCGTGTTCGTGTTAGTATAGTGGAATAATATGGTATTAGTATCGTGACGCTTCGTATAGTATGAGTCTTAGACAAATTATTTGTCTTGGTGTCGGCATTTGTGTTGGCATTGGTGCTTGTGTTACTTGTCTTAGTGTTCGAATTAGCATTTCTATTGGCAAAAAGTCATCAACCTAAACCCTAAAGACCCTAAACTGAATCACAAACACAGGTCCGATCCAATCCCAACTACCAACAACGATTCCGTGGCCTCAATTCTTGTGGGCTGGGGCCCACGTGCTCCACGGTGGTTGGGCTTCCAACAACCTCTGCGGGTGGCGTTGCCATCCCGGAGCTGGCGTAGCCTCAAAGATTTCCACACTTCCGGGCTGTCCTAACCCTTTAAGGGTTTAGGGCTTAGGGTTTAGGGTCCCTTTAAACCGAAAGCGCGTCACCCTTAAACCCTTAAGCCCAAAGCCTGGGCCCCCAAACCCGAAAAAAACCTGTGAGGCGCAAAGATCCTGAAGCATAGCGACACATCGCTCTAAACTCTAAGATCCTAAACCTGAACCCCTCTGAACCCCTACACCGCATACAGCCTAGTAGTGCCTCGGAGCAGAATTTGAGGCCTCGGGTGTGGGATTTTTCAGCTGATGTAAAGCCATTCAAAGTAGCAGGAACAGCGATCGTTGGGTTTCCACCACTGGCCGCGATTCTGGGCTTCGAGACATCTGCAAGCTCTTTAGGGGAGGTTCTTGGGTGTGTCAGAGTCTGAGGTTGTGGCCTTTCGGGAGCATCCCGGGCCGAAGGATTTTCAGGACCAAGCGAGCAAGTCTGCCTTTGAAGATTTTCTAAGTGCCGATCTACTCCCTCTGTGTTCAATACCTCTCTGAACAAAGCTTAGGGAGTGAAGCCTCGCGCACGCCGAAACGATAAAACCAGGCAAATCCTGCAGGACCCGGTACCATGCATATCCCATCCATCTAGTGGAGGCACACTCAAGGGAGGGAAACCGAATTCTTGGAAGCCCCAACCATAAAGCCGTGCACTCAGGAAAATAATGGGGCCCATGGCCGTAATGTAGAAGCCACGCAGTAGAACCCCTAGTAGAAAGACACCTTAAAGAAGGAACCCCTTATTCGTTGCCACCCCATACAACACCTTGTGCAATTCAGAGAAGCCCATTCTGAACCTAGTGGAAAGCCCTGCCAAACTCTTAAAGGCAATCCTGACTCTTCAGGAACCTTTACCCGAACTCCCGTGACTCTGCCCGGAGGCTGTCCGCGCGGACTCGCCCAGGACCTTCGAAGCCAGGCACCTGAGCTCCACCGAGGTTCCCTGTCAGTCTGTCCTCAAACCCCCTGGTGGTGTACCGGTTGTGGTTGTCGTAGTGGTTACTGGTCGTGATGGTTCGCTGCAGCAGTAGTAGTAGTAGTAGTAGTGGTAGTAGTAGTAGTAGTAGTCGTCGTCGTCGTCGTAGGAGCAGTAGTAGTAGAACCAGAAAATTGCAGTAGGAGTAGGAGTAGGAATCGTAGTCTGCTCGGAGCTGCTGTCCAAAGCACCCACTCACAGGAACCCGTGAAAAGGATCAAGCTGCAAGTTTCCGGACGGGACAGAGGGTTTAGGGTTTAGAGGCCTACTTCGACCAGGGTTCCGATACTCAGGCTCTTATGTTGAACTCAGTTGGGGGGGCCCAGTACCCCTACTGCAGCCAATCTGCAGGAATGGTCCCCAGGTTCGGCGATGCCACAGGCGAGCGGATCTCGCGAAGTGTCTCCTGATCTCCATCCAAGACCTGTTCTGGATCTGCAGCTTTGAGGTTTAGTGTTGTGCGCACTATGCGATTTCTTCAATCGGTTTCTGGCTCGGGGTTTAGGGTTGAAAGCTTGACGTTCATGAGGCTCAGGAGGTTGAGTGAGCAAATCCAAAGGCTGTGCGTCCTCAGAAAGGCTCAGCCCCAAATTAACCGTCAAACAGGCACAGCCCCTTCGCAGGCTTCCCTAGTGTAGACTGCTGAAAATTCCAGTAGCAACAATATCCTCTGCTACTCGTCCCCATGTTAGATAAAACTCAGGCGATCATTGCCGCTGCCTGGAACAGGAAGCACCAGGCATGAAGAATCGGATTTTCGAGTGGGTTAGGTACAAGTGTAAAGGTTATCGTTAGGGTTTAGAGTTGAGGGCTTGGGGGTGCTAGCGCATTGCTGTAGAGCTTTTATGCCCATCCACATGCAGTCACTCAATCCTCTAAGCTAGTCTACTGGTGGCTGGGTCGCCTAGAAGCCATGTTTGTTCATGGTCCTGAGGGTTTAGGGGTGCAGAGCTTAGGCTCCCAGGGCCACATCGGGCTCTAAGGGCTGTGAGAAACATGGGAAACTCAGAAGAGCCGGCCTTGTTCAGCCTCATGATCTGGTCATCGTTACATTCCTCCTGGAAAGGCCGGTTCTCGTGTGTGCTTCGGTGCGCGCACGTGTGCGTGTGCGTGTGAATGTGCGTGTGAGAGTGTGTGAGAGTGTGTGTGTGTCTGTGTGTGTGTGTGTGTCTGTCTGTCTCTGTGCGTATGTGTGCAAATGAACAACGTACAGACATACAGACATACAGACCTTGCAGACATACATACATACATACCATACCATACCTACATACCTACCTACCTACCTACCTACCTACCTACCTACCTACCTACGTACCTACGTACGTACGTCCGTCCAGTCAGTCAGTCAGTCTGTCTGTCTTCCTGTCTGTCTGTCTGTCTGTCTGTCTGTCTTCTCGCGAACCGTGGGCAGCGACTTGCCGACTACTATCCGACTTGCCGATGTCTCAAGGACGCATGCCAACCAATGTGGCACCCCCGAACTCAACATTAAACAGCAGGTGAAAAGCGCTGGAAGTGACTCTAGATGAAACATGCTGCAGTGTAAGAGAAACGTTATGAGGAAGTAAGGGCCTCAACAGTCACCCGGCGTTGCAGCCCCGTATTCGGTGGCTGATCTAAGACGAGTCCTTCCAGCTGGCCGCAGCTCCAATTTTCATATACCTACACATTCATTGACCTACATACATGCATCAGTATGCATATTCATACATACATCCATGCATGCACACACGCATGCATGCATACATTGAGTCGAAAACACACCATATGCTACAAACATGCCTGCCTACCTACCTATCTGCCTGCCTGCCTACATGCGCACATACATATAGACAGACATTCGTACATACTTACTTGCTGAGCTAAGGAACTACTTCCTTGCATTACTATACAAACAAATGACTAAGCGAATGAAGCAATCAACATTTTCAATGCATTTGCATAGTACTGCTGCATACACATACGGAGGCTGGTGTGGCTGGCGAAAGAGATATAGCGTCTCCGACATGTGGTACCCACTTTACCTTGCGTACAGAGACTGATAAAGTGACCTGTTAAACCAGGGTTCCTGTCTAACGGACGTATAGAATTATCTGGCGGTATAGGGTCCCCTTCCCCCCAAATCTCACACTCTCTTTCTGAAAGCCAAACCCATAATCAAGTTCGAACGTGTCAAAGGCAGTATCTGGTGTTGGCCCGCCTCGCGTCTCGGGGAGCTGCATTCCGCCGATCGGGAGCGTGGGGAGGCGATGCCTTCGACTTGCTCAGGTTTGTGGTTTAGGGTGAGGGTTTTGGGTTTGGCTTGATAAAAGGAGTTGAGGGTGTTCACAGGTTTTCATCAGTAGGGGTGACGGTTTAGGCCCTCGTAACCTGGTCCGAAACCCAGATTTATCCAACTACTATAGGGGCCTAAATGATGACCAATACTATCTTGAGGTTTCCTGTTATACCTACAGCATCCTATCCTTTGGACATATCCTATTCACATTTGCTAAATTATTAAGGCTCCTAGATTGCGTGACTTACCTGGAAGACTTCCGCACACTCCCAGACCCAGATCCTGAGGCGCCGACATCCCCAAAGCCTACACCGGCAAGCCCTAGTAAAGGGGGCCTTCATAATAAGAATGGGGTTTTGGGGGTTTTAGGGTTTATAGGGGCCCTAGTATAGGGGGCTTTGGGCTTTAAGGTTCAGGGTTTAGGATTTGGGGGCCCTCGTGAAGGGGGGCCTTAATGATGAGAATAGGGCTTTGGGTTTTAGGGTTTATAGGGGCCCTCGTATAGGGGGCCTTAATAATACGAATAGGGTTTGGGGATTTAGGGTTTAGGGGCCCTAGCTAGTATAGGGGGCCTTAATAATAAGAATAGGGTTTTGGGGTATATTGGGCTATACAAGAAGGAACTCCCAACATAGTATTGGTAATGATTTAGGCCCATACATTACACGGGCTTAGGGCGTATAGGGCTCAAAGGTCTAATAGGGTTTAGGGTTTAGGGTTAAACCTATCCCTAAAGCTCCAAAAGAGCCCGGTCTCTCCTGGCCCGCTGAAGCACCCAGGAGAGAATACAAACACGAGGCACCTTAACTCAAACCTCACAGGGTTGAGGGCTTTTTGGGGGCTCAGTCAGGGGATAAAAGGGTTAGGGTTTGGGGTTTGTCCTCTGCGCATCTGCAACCTAATCATGGCCCCAGTTGCTCTGCCGGGTTCGTGCTGGCAGCTCCTCCTCATCATGACAGTGCAAGGTGGCGAGCTTGCTAGGGCTTCGGGTGTAATTTTGGGGCTTGGGTAAGTACAGTAGAGTCAAAGTCTGCCTGCTGGGGAGTTTCAGAACATGCGGGACTGAGCGAATAGTTGCAAGGCATTCGTGCTCACAGCTCACGTATCATGCTGCGGGCTCATATCTGTGGAGTTGGCCTTCATGCTGGGAATGGGCTTAGCTTCATGTTGGGATTGCGCTTGGGCTCATGAGCTGAACCTCTCCAAGATGACGAAAGCATCGGCACCCCTGTGAAGCTTGCGAAACGATCGTGGGATCCAGAAAACAACCCATCCTAATATGAACGCATGAACAAACGCCTGCTTCTCAGGCCAACTGGCTAAAAACACCATAAAACTACCAGCATGCGGAGGCGGCTTGCAGGGAGAGGCGAAGAACATTAACAAAGACACCATGCTAGGTTTCAGGGGTCGTTAGGAGGATAGGTCTGTAGGATGTTTCAGGCTGATTTCAGGCGCTCAGTCCTGGCGCTCGTCTGGGTCGTCGAAGGTGATAAAGGTATTCCTGAGGCTTCTCGATGTAGGGGTTTGGGGTTTAGGGTTTTAGGGTTTTAGGGCTTTTTTTGTAAAGTGTAGTGGGGACCTCTTTCCAAGCGGCACCTGCCCGGTCGGGCATACACTGTGTGAAACAAGAACTACCACTACAGAGCACAAAGAACTGGGTCATGTAATCGAAGGGGTTCAGCAGAGCAACACAGACATAGGACAGGGTCATGTAACCGAAGTGGTTCAGGATCGTGCTGTAGGCGAAGAACCGGTTTTAGGGTTTAGGGTTTAGGGTTTGGGGATCTGAGTCTGTTAATTGTGGGAACACCCGTACCAGTTTGAATTCAGGGCTATGTGGGGCCCAGGCTGGGGTTCAGCGACTTGGTAGAGGAATCCGCTGCCAGACAAAAACTCGGCGGTGCGCTTGAAGCCACATGCCAGCAGGTGCTGTTTCAGCTTAACATGCCTGTTCAGCACGGTCTTTTACCTCCCAGTCCTTTACCACAATCACTTCTGCAGCTTCCTCCTCACAGCAAGCTCTCTACCACCGCTTCGTCTAAGTTGGTCACTTCAACACCCAGGCCCTGGACCCTAGATCCTCAACCCTAAACCCGAAACCGTGTAGACTCTCCCGTCGTGGCCCTTGGTCAGGCAAGCGTGTGCTGCTGCAGACCTGAAGCCCTGAAAGTCTCGACGTTTCCAGACTGGATATCCCGTACTTTGAGGCTCCGATAACACGGTTCAGAAGGTTTGTAGGCTGCAAAACGTTTAGGGTTTGGGGGGCTCCTATAATACGGCTTGGAGGGTTTATGGGCTGCCAAACGTTTAGGGTTTGGGGGCTCCTATGATAAGGACCGGTTTGGGATCTATGTTAAGGCCCCGTCTTCAAATTAGAGCCGGGTGACCGCCGCCTTAGAGAGACATAGGGGGCCTTAGGCATTAGAAGGGGCTGTCGGGGTATATTGTGGTACAATCAAGAAGGGACAAGAAGGGAGTCTGACTACCAAGTAGTTCATAATCGGGCCTTAACTATGGCTTCGCACCCACATCGGAGCCCTGAATGCACTCTACCTTACTTGCTTTGCAGGCACTAGTCTTCATTGTAGTTCATTGTCTTTTTCTGGGCTACCTGTGGGAGCCTGAAGGTAAGATTGGCGAACCAGAAAAGGAACTACCATGGACACTTCAGGTAGTGATTCTATAGTGAGATTCAGCTTTGTATGAAGACAGCGCGACAGCTGGATTCTGATAGGTGATTTCAACACGTCAGAAACTCTTAACACTGGAAGACCAAAGGCTAGGAGTCCTCACTGACTTTAGGGTTTAGGGTTCAGGGCTTTACACCCTAAAACCTAAACTCGCAACACCCAAACCCTAAAATCCTCCCCCCCCTTCCCCCTCCCAACAGAAGAGGCCTGAAACCCTCAAATCCGCAAGCGGAGCTCCAATGTCATTAGGACGAGGCTCTTTACAGACACCCGCATCCTCCCATCCATAGGCAAAATGCTAGGAGGTTTTGCAAAACAAGAACGACGATCTTGTGAGTGTAATGCCTCGGTCTTCACCGTCTTTTGCTGAAAAAAAGCCATGGTTTTTGGTCTCGCTAGCATAGACCTTGGGGCTTGGGATCCGCAGAATGATGTAAGGAAAACATAAAGCTCTTCAGCTGCACGGGCCAAGCACGAGCGAAAGCCTAAAACAGGTATATAGAAGCATTATAAAAAAAAACTGTCTAGGTTGTTTCTACGATACATCTGGATAGAAACGACGGATATTTAAAGTTTTTGCGGCTTGTTAAAATTTAATAGAGTCAAAATCAACTGCACTCTGGGCCTATAGGACACACTTGAGCCTCGTCGGTTCGCAGATACGGATTGAAGCATGCGATGTAGGGGTCAGAGTGACTTTAGGGCTTTACGTGCTCATTGTGGCTGGATACTTTCCCAAACCATAACTAATAATAGTCATTCCTATGATAGGAACCCTATACAGGTACTTAGGACCCTTTGGGTTTGGGCTTCGGGTTATGGGGCTCTCTCCGTCGATTCAAGCTTTCGATCGTCAGGGCTCTGTCGGCGACTAGATCCCAGAGATACTTTTGCGTTGGGGTTTGAGTCCCTAAACACTAAACCCTGAACCCTAAACCTTAAACCGTAGGGTTTAAGCTATCCTGGGCGAAAAGCGAGTGAAAGGGATGTGACTATAGGATGATTGAAGAAAAGACCCGCTAGAACCTGGATCTTCTAGAAGCTCTGCACTCCTAGGCCATCAACACCAAGCCCATACTGTAGGGGGCCTTAATAATTAGAATAGGGTTTTGGGGGTTCCTTATTATAATTATAGTATAATATCCCCGAAACCCTATTCTAATTATTAATGCCCTTACATTAGACTCCATAGACCCTGAACACGAGTATCACGGTCCAGCAAGAGGCGGGAAACTGTGGTGCTTCTTCGTTTCAGCTTTTATGCGGCTTGAACTTTAGCCTTGTCAGAGTAAACCCTTCAAAGAAAAAAACGCAAAGACTCGGAAGGGGAGTGGCTCGTGTGAAATGATCCCTCTTCCAAACAACCCGAAATTACAGACGCGATTTTCGCAAGATGGGGAAGGGGGAGGGGGCCTACTAATGAAGTGACTAAGGTGGCTTGGGATTTACAGGGTGTAAGCGTTTGGGGTTCAAGTCTCGAGAGTTTGAGGCTTAAGTCTCGAGGGTTTGGGGTTTAAGTCTCGAGGGCTTGGGGTTTAAGTCTCGAGGGTTTGGGGCTTAAGGCGAACTAATGGTTTACGGTTCAGTGTTAATAAGTACCCAATGCTCGAAGCACGTTGGTTAACATAAGTTTCAGGTCAAGGGCTTTAGGCTTTAGGCTTTAGAGATAGGGTCTAGGGTTTAAGGCATTTAGGCTCGGAAAGACCCTATGTAGCAAACCCTACCAGCTCCTTCAGGTTTTTCTTTTCAAGCAGCCTGCAGGCACCCTGAATAGAGGAGAGCTTCAGAACACAGGGGACCCTAACACAGAACGGTAGATAGTGGGAAACCCCTCCCTGTCACCGGAAGGATCCTAAGTAGCAACATGGATACTTACGCAAAGCATGCTAGGAATCCCTGCTATAGACACCCTACTTGCTACTCTGTAGACTCTGTAGGTACCTAGGACCCTTGCTCTAAGGAGCCCAAAGCAAAGCCCCAAGGCTGCAGCTCCAGCCGCGGGAGCGTCTTGAGAGATGGATCCTGATTCAAGTCCCAAAGAGTCCTAAACCCTAAACCCTAAACCGTTAGAATAGGGTTTTTTAGAATAGGGTTTTTGGGGCTCCTTTATAGTAAGTATGGTCCCTTAGCAATAAGGATCCCTGAGGGGATTAATGTTGGGAATTAGTTGGGACTCAGGAGGACCTACATAGTAACCTGTAGTGGGGCATCTTCTATAGCAGGAATTACTCGCAACGGTGTGGGTATAGTAGGTAATACAGGTACTTAGGGCCGTTTGGGAGCTTAGGGAAAGGCCTTGCCCTGAAAACCACATGTTCATCGGCACCTCAAAGCCCCACCACGGCAACCCTCGACGTTTTTCTGTGTTCTGGGGTTCCGGGTTGTATAGGATAGCCTTAGATGATATCTCCTGCGCTTGTACATGGCTAGAACTGTAACTTCATTGCACCCTGCTCTAAACCCTTAACCCTGAAGCCTAAACGCTTAAAATCCTAACCCCTGAACCCTAAACACCCAAAGCCCTACACCCGAACAACCCGAAAGCCCTAGACTGAACAGAAGCACAAACTCCTTTCGGTCTTTGTCCACGAGACCTTTGGGTTGCGAGTCCTAACCCCCAACCTCCGACACTTCCTTGGGATCCCGATTTTTTAAACCTCGTCTCCCCACTTTTAGACCTCAAGAGGGTTTAGGGTTTAGCGTTTAGAACCCCAAGAGCATTGTTGAGAACACAGAGAAGAGCTTGCAATTCACCTGGGAAGGCCTCCGCGATGAAGAAATAGGTCGCACACTCCATGTGCCTTGTGCGCAACATCTAGTTTGGGCTCATAAATGGTAGTCTCAGCCAACAGGTGATCTCAACAGGGATCCACCAGACCTACTTTAAGAGGACCCCGCACATTGCGTAAGATACCCCGAAATTATGAGAACAGTTCTGCATCAACAATGGCTTTCCGATATCGATGCAGTTCAGAGTGCCAGTTTTGGAGACTGGTACTTTAGGGCTTTAGGGTTTTAGTGTTTAGGGTTTAGGGTTTAGGATCGTACCCTCCTGAAGTCCGGGTGTTTGGGTGCAGAGTTTGTGGTTTACCGCATCCAAGAAGTGTGGATTGTTCAATTCACAGGTGGGGTCATTGCTCCCTTGTGGCTGCTTTGGGGACAGCTTAGGATTCAAGATTTTGGGGTTTTGGGTTTAGCGTCTGGTATGTTAGCATTGTTTGGTCGCCTTCCCTGCAAACACAATTCGAACATCGTTTCCGTTCGTATATTGATATTCATCATAACTGTTGTTCTGACGAGTAGCTGACTTGGAAGACCTGATGACATGTGCCAACCTAACGCGGAACATGCTGTGACAGCAGAAAGCTTTCGATTCAGAGGATTGGCAAACACCGGAGTGCACCCTGCCAGTCCCTTGTAGTTTTTGTAGTTGGGGATGTAGGGACATAAGGTCTGTTTACATCGGGATGTTTTGTGGGATGCCTCTTAGCTTCTCAGAGACGCGGTTTTTGGGGGAGCCGGCGTTCCAAATCCGAAATCTCGTTGGCAGCCTTTTTACATACACATGGCAGAGAAAAACGAAACTGCAACACGAAAACACTGCAAATCCTCAACCCACCCCCCTCCGTGTTTGTCGCCCAACCGGCCCCCCTTGTCTTGGGGCTAGTCTGGGGCCGGATGCCTCAAATCACCGTTGTCTGTCTCGACTTGGACGTGGACATACTGCCTGCCAGGCCACATGAGGCACAGTGATTTTGCAGACTTCTTGGTAGGGGCAGAACCTTTTTGTCTAAAGCCTAACATCCGAAGCTTCTAAACCTCAGAACTACTCTACACCCAAAAGGCATGAAGTCTCCAGCTCTGACAGCCTCCCTGGCTCTGCGCTGACAGAAATCCTGTAATTAGTCAAGACTGTCGTCCTACAGAAACTTCACAGGGGATCACATGAAGCCTCAACAATCGGGTCGCCACACCTCCTGCCGTTGACCTGGCCGCGTTGGGCAACCTATCCTCCGAAAACACGTCGCCTCTACTCCAAACAGTTTAGGGTTTAGGGTTAAACCGCCAAAACACCATAAAATAAAAAACGAACTTGTTATAGGACCTTTATAGAGCCAGAAACAAGAATCCCAAATCCCTGAACCCCGATATAAAACGCCTCCAGAATCCCTTGTGATCCCTGGTGTGAGACCCCTTCTCCAAATATCCAAACCCTAAACCCTAAAACCCGAAAACCCTAAACCCTAAAACCCTGAAACCCTAAACCCTCAAGCCCATTGTAAGTTGCGGCGATCCCCCCGAAAAGCCCACTGGCCTTCGGTATCGGCCTCGGTGCACTCCTTCGAGGAGGTCCATTGCCTGAGCTCTTCTTCTTCTGGGGCTCAGGGCTTGAGGATCTAGGGCTTACGGTCTATAACAATAATGATAATGATAATAGTAATAATAATAATAGTAATAATAATAATATTAACAGTAGTAATAATAATAAGAATAAAAATAATAACAATATTAATAACAACAACATACCAATACTAGTAATAATCATAAAAGTAATAATAGTAATAATTATAAGAATAGGGTTCAGGATTTAGGTTTTGGGGCTTAGTCGTTGCAGATCTTTGAGCTTGCATTCTGTTCGAAGGGCTGTAGCGGTGGTATGCAGCACACAGCACAGTTCAAGCAACATGTTTCCACTGCTGCCTGCAAACGTTATGACAGTGTAAGCTCTGAAATGCATACGCAATCAGTTCTCGTTGTTGTGCATCTTATGCGTGTTCATGAGACTAATACGGAGTCTGGCCCGTCAGGTGGTTGTGAGTTCTAGAACTTTAGTCGAACTTGTAGAAAGCTTGCATATACACAGTCGGAGAGTACATCACTACGAAGTTACGTGTATTGTAACCGTGTTCTTGCAACACCGAGATATAAGATTCAGCTTACCCGCAACAGGCCATGCAGTGTTAAGGGTGACCCGCTGTCATAGAGAAACGAAACCGGGCCTCTGAGTAAGAGCCCACAGCAGTAAATCCCCTTTTAAACCCAAACCCTAAACCCTAAAACCTAAACCCCAAACCCCAAACCCTAAATAGCCTAAGCCGCAACCTACATCCTGAACCCTAAACCCCCACCCTATGCCCTAAACCTGAACCCTTAACAATACAAACCCTCAACCTCAAATCATGAGCCACACAAACACTGAACCCAAACTGCACCAACCCTGGTGCTCTGGTTTTAGGCTTAGGTTTGGGGTGTACTGGATGCAGGGTAATTAATCTGAATCCTGAGTTGTTTTGCTTTCGCGAGAAGCCTAGCCAAAATGCACCGGAACACTAAATGCCCCAAAACCTCTAACCCTAGAGCACAAACCCCTAAACAGTAAAATCCAAAAGGCTCGGGCCTTTGAATCCACCCGTTCTTCCCCGCCAGCCTGAAGCGTGTCCTCATCAATCATGTAGACCTGAAACCCTAAACCCTAAACCCTAATGATCTCCAGCTTTCGGGCTCAGAGCTTCGACTTCACAGGCTCAGCAATTCTTTTGATATTCCCTAAACCCACCGACTCACAAACAACCACTACTGATGTGAAAACAACTTGTCTCAAGGCTCGGCTCAAAGGCACCTGCGCTCGAACCCAGCTGTTAAAATGTGTATGTATAAATGTATGTGTATATGTATATGTGTGTGTATGTGTAT
>CAJNJA010070741.1:8151-18947 GCA_905231915.1 Symbiodinium necroappetens | reverse complement strand
TATATGTATATGTATATGTATGTACCTGTCTATATATATATACCTCATAAACACAAACATGTAGCTATATGGAGTTCAATGCATATACACATCTAAATTATCGAGCTATCTATATATAGTGACAGCATATAAATATGTATCTGTGCACATACAGACATATCTATATATATATATATATATAACATCTACATGTACGCATACGTACACATGGTATTGCTGGTACGTTCCGGGAACACAGGACTTGTGCTTGCCCCCTTGGCTCGCGGAATCCCGTCGAAAATCGCAAATCGTTTCGCCCAAATACTGCTTTCCACAGGCAAAAGTGGTCATGTCGTCGTATTTACAATGCATAATGTCGCCAGCACGTAGAACTCTCTGTAAACGACGGAAAGTATGCACCGCACACTGGGGGAGACATGCGCAGCGAGCATCCTGTGTAAATAATAGGACGCCGGGAGCAGACTTGCACCATGCGCTGTAAATCATCGGACCCAGGGAGGTGACAAAGGCAGGAAAGGAAGGGAAACGCAGCAAAACCACAAAAAATGCCAACAAAACCCAAAACAAAGGACCGAAATAACAAGCCTTCCTCACAGAAATCCATAAGCCCCAACAGCCCCAAAGCCAAGACCCGAAGACTAAACTCCCAAAGCCCCAAAGGCCCTGAAGCGATTCTAAAACCGAGCGCGTTTGTTCGGATCCAACTGCGGGCTTAGAAGATTGTGCGGTTCTTCCCCGTTTGAGAGACTCATCCTCAGCTTTCCTTCTTCAGGTGGCTCGGGCTCCTGTGCCGTCTTTCCTATGGAGAACATGACCCTCAAAAGTATGGTGCTCTGTAGTACGTACTACAAATCCTATATGGGACGCAAACCACAAGTCCTCTGCGGGTTCATTTCTTTGGTCCTTTCCGTTCTTCGAGACGGAGATGTGTCTCTAGGCTCTTGAAGGTTTTGGGCTCTAAACTTCAGCTGTGGGCCAGGGGACTCTCAGGGCCGTAGGAATTGTAACTCGGGTCCCTGTTTAGATCCCCAATATAGTACGGCACCCTTATAAACAGGATCCTCAAAAGGACCCTAATGTGGAAACTACCCATGTAGGGCTTGAAAAGCTACCGCTTTTGGGGCTCCAGGTCGGCTAGTCACCCCCCATAAAGCCGACTTCCGTTTCCCAAGACCCCCGGTGCTGGCCTCGGCCCTATGGTTACGGGATCAGAGTCTAAAGGCATCACCCGATCACCCAAGTCGGCTCTGGAGTCGGAACCACGGGGTCAGGGGCCTTATGGGTCTTTCGGGCCTTTTTTTCGGATATTACCCGGGCCCTGTCAGAGTTCATACTGGCCTTGAGCTTTGTAGGAGTCAGGTCGCGTGGGTCTGCAGGCCGAAAGCTTGAAACCTAAGTGCGCTGCACCCTGGTGCACGGAGTCCTGTAGTATCCGGTGCGGCTTTGGCCTGCAACGGCTGCGGGTTCAACGTTGCCTCACGTGGTCAAGTTGGGGTGACAGGCCGTTGAACGCCTCGGTTTTTTCTGGCTGACTTGGGAGCTTGGGCCAGGTTTGCTTCCGGGAGCTTCGCGGGAAGGCTCTTGGGAAGGCAGGGGCAGGGAGTCGGCAGCTCTGGAGTTTCCTTCAGCGGTTTCTTAGAAGGCCCCAGGTGACTTCGAAGCTGGTAGTGGGATGAATCTCTCTCTCTCTCTCTCTCTCTCTCTCTCTCTCTCTCTCTCTCTCCTGCATAGAGGCTGGGCAGACGATCAGGGAGAAACCAGAGGAAGAAGCATGGTAAGCCTGCTGCCATGAGCGAAAGAAAGCGCTCGGGGCTTGAAGACATAAGCCATAATCGATCGCTGAGTATAGGCCTGAGACAGAGACCCTGCAGCCCTGAACACTGAGCCCTCCAAGCCCCAAAGCCGTAAACTAGCTACCAGATGCAGAACGCCCAAACCTCGACGGTCCTAAACCCTAAACCCAAAAAAGCCCTAACCCAATCACCCCCAAAGCTGCCCCACGGCCTAAAGTTCTGGAAAGCCCTGAAGTTCGGCCTGCCTCAGACTTGGGTGCAATAAACACCACCGTGACGTCGTCGCAGTAATCGCCCTCCACCTGATGGGGCGCGGGCTTTCCTGGGGTTGAGGAGAGGGGGGCTAGCAGTGTAGCGGCTCAGGGGCTTTAACCCGGCCTGACTCTCACCTTGCGAAGCCTCTACGGGGCTAAGAAACCCGAAGCAGTTCAATAGAGGACAGGGGTCAAAACCGCAAACCCTTGAATCCTTGAGCCCTTAAGAAAAACCTCCAACCCCATGGCTAAAACCCCTGAGCCCTGAAAGGCTCTAGGTAAACCATGAGGCCAAGCATTCAAGGCAGTCTTGAGCCTCTTCAGGGCCCAGCTCTATGTACTCACCAGGGGTGGTCTTCGGAGAAACCTCCAACCCCATCCTCGATGTCCCAATGTCTCTTGGCCCTGAGCCTTTCTGCCCAAAGCCCCCCCATTTTGCAGCAAGGTCTAAGTAGCATGCTTTGGGTTTAGGGCCGTTTAGGGTTCAGGGTTTAGGTACCATATGCAGGAACACTATGTTACCGAATGCACAGGCTCGAAAAGCTCCTTCTTCCCAATTGTGACTCGTGTTTGATACACTGGATGTTGAAGTCACCAACGGTGGAAAAGTAATGTTGTGTATTCCATAATGGCTCCTTTAAGGAACACGTCCAAGAAAAGGATTCAAGTCTGGTACCCCAGAACCCAGCTACAAGCAAACATCTAAGGCTCTGTGGGGCTAAGGGCTGTTGAGAGTCGGCTTGCAACCCCTAAACCCCAAACCCTAAACCCCAAACCCTAAAACCCCAAACCCTAAACGCTGCGAAGCGCCAGTTCGGCCTAATTCCTCTCAACGGCACAGCAAAGCTGGCAGTCTTCAGATTCCGAGACGCACTTGGACACCCTGCACACCTTGTATGGGTTGCTCCCTGATCTCAGAATAATTCGGTAACCTCCCCCGGTTTCTGAAAACCGCGATAGATCGATCTGCCTCGATCCACCTTCTCTGTGATCTTCGAGTAAGGTTCTGGCGGGAAGGTATTTTGGGCGTTTGTTGTTGCTGTTGTTCGTGGTGGTGGTGACCGGTGGTGGCATCTGGGTTGTTGGACTGAAACCTAGGAATTGAAGGGTCCTCGGGCTTTGTTTGGGAAGTCTTGGCGGCCTGGGATTGAAGTAGGTGTTCTAAGTGGCTCAAGGGATGGGTCTCGGCCTTCAAGAGCTCAAGTTCCGAGAACTCCGAAGCTTCTTCTTCCTCGAGCTCCCAAAGCCCTCAGTCCCCAACACAACAGCCCAAACTCTGTGTCCGAACCCAAAGCCCCAACACCCCAAACTCAACTCTGCGCCGGCACTGGGGCTCTCGCACTCTAGCCGGCGCTGCAGGGCACACCGAAAAATGCAGAAACCGGTCAAAGCCCCTCAAGCCCCAAGCACTAAGACCTCAAAGCTCTAAACTCCGACACTCCCACACTCCTGAAGGCCTTGTTTTAAGCCCTAATTACGACCCTACAAGTGTGAACTCCGAAAGCCCCAAGCCCTAAGACGCTGAAGCCCCCAAACTCTTGAAACCCTACGACTCTAAATCATCCGGCCTCTTGAAGAGGCCTTCTCACGCATCACTGAGTGCCCAAACAATTTCTACTACTACGGTAACTTATAGCCGGCATTATCACAACCTACGGGCTTCTACCTTTAGTGCTCAGTCGGGCTTATGCTTTCGGGTTAGGGTTCTAGGGTTTTGGGGGGTTTCGCAGGACAGTCCCTGGGCTTCAGGGCCTCGGGTTGAAAACTCTGGGGCCTGGGACCCAGGCTTCAGGAAGTTGGGGTGCCGAGCCCAGCGTTACGAGGCCTTAAATCGCCGCACACCCTCCAACAACGGGGTTTAATAGAGTTTAGGGTTGAGACTCCAAAACTGAACCCCTAAAAACTTCCTAAACCCCTAAATCTAAGCCCAAAACCCCTAAACCCTAAACCTCGAAACCTCTAAAGCCAAAAACCCTAAAACCCTAAACCCGTAAACCCTAAATCCATCATGGGACGACCTCCACAAGCCAAATCCTGGGTCACAAGAAAGCGTAACGGCTCCCGCTCCCACGAATCCTACACCTTCACAAACCTCGAAGACAAGAGGGTCTATAGGGTCTAGGGGGAAAGACCTACACGCAGTTCACATTAAACACCCCAACACTCCTGAATACTTTCCTGGCAGACAGAAGACTCGCCCGGAGAGGGTAAACTGTAGATTTTGTGTACGATGTTAGGGCTTGCAGGTTCTAGGTGTCTGGATTGGACTACCTAAAAAGGGGAAAAAATTACTTGCGCGACTACTGGCCTACACCCGGAAACCCCCACAGCCTTTCAAGGCCCCTCAGCCATGAACCATATCAACCTTCTGCAACTTGAAGATTTGAAGGCCCGAAAAGGCTTGCAGCCCCCCAAACCCCAAACCCTTTCACCCCGAAACCTACAACCCCCCTAAACCCTAAACCCCCTAAACCCTAAACCCCCCAAACCCTAAACCCTTTCACCCCTAAACCCTAAACCCCCCAAATCCTGCCAAAGCCCTCAGCACCTCCAAGCCCGATTTCAGGTCTCGCCCGGCGCGGTAGCGCACCTTTGGAGAGGCCCCCGGACTTACCCCGTTAAGCTTTATCTTGCTTCCTGGGCCCTAGGCGACGTCTGCCAGGATGAAAGCAACTTCGGCAGCTTGGGTTTGAAGAGCGCTTTTTCGCAAGCCAGGCTTGGTGCCTAGATGAACCAATAATAACTCCAATGACCTGAAACATCCTGAAAGCACGGGAACTCGAAGTTCACCGTGGTAATTACCCCCTGGGGAGCTTCAACCTTCAACCGCAAACCGGCCGAAATGCTGACCCTTTTTGTGCCTTATCCTCCAAGCTAGACCCTACCCCAGCGAAAATCCTCCTTGGCTCCCACGCCGCCATGGCTGAGATGGCTTCCTCGATTGAAACCGTGTCCTGGGAGGAGGGTTAGGGTTAGTTTTCGGCGTCTTATCAGAGTGCTACAAGGGTGAGTGTAATGAGGGCTCTCCAAGGGACCTGGAAGGGTATCAGAGTGCTACAAGGGTGAATCTAATGAGGGCTCTCCAAGGGACCTATAGGGGTTTAGGGTTTTAGGGTCCAGGGTTGTGGCCGGGCTTGAGAGCGAGATTGCACAGGGTCTGGGGTGTGTGGTTTCGGATGGTTGGGTGTGGACTCTGAAACCCGAAACCCAAAACCGCAAAGCCTAAACCCTAAACCCGGGAGCAAGGAAAGAGCTTCTTGGTCCCAGCTTTACTGCACTCACCAAGTGTCTTTCTACATTGTCACAAAGATGCCACACTTCCCCAATCCGAAGGTCCCTAAAGCCCTAAGCCCCTAAAATCCCGACACCCCTACGCTCCATGAGCCCTAAAACCCTAAGCCCTAGGAGCCCTAACACCTAAACCCGACTCCCTAAACCCCAGCATTGGCTCGTAGCATCGGACTTTATCGAGCGTCGATAAGAGGGAGGCAAATATCGGCCGCCAGGGTGGTGGGGCAAATGTCAGTACAGGAACTAGCCGCTAGCACGCAAAAGTTTTAAACATAGTCACCACAATAAGGGACAATTAAGGAAGAATAGTGGTAAATCTTCACATGCTCGAGAACCGGAGACTTCGGAGCTCGTCTCCTGGTTTAGCTTTGAAGGTGCTGTGAAGCTAGGTTCCCCAGCGGCCCCCAATAAGGGCACCCTTGTTCCTAAAATTTGGCTTTAATATGGGAGCCCTAAAAAGAAAAAGGGCAAAAGGATATTACTGGGAGAACCTAGGAAGCTTGGCTTTCAGTTCAGTGTTTCAAGGTGGGTCCGTCCTTCGGGGGCTCGGAGCCGCAGGTCTCTCAGGAGTCGGGGCCCTAAACACTAAACCCAAAAGACCTAAAGCCTAAGCCCTATGAACCCTAAATCCTAAACCGTCAACCCCAAACCCTGACTGAAGCTAAACTTCCATAAATCTTCTATGAACTTAACCCCGAAACGATTACTTGGGGCGCGCGACGTGCGTAGTCTGCCAAAACTTCGTCCGACAAAGCAACAGCCCGAGAGAAATCTTAGTACTAGTAATGCAATAGGAAGAAGAATAACAATAACAATAATAGTAATGGCAGCAGCAGTAGTCGTAGTCGTCGTCGTCGTAGTAGCAGTAGTAGTAGTATAGTGGTGGTAGTGGTAGTGGTAGTGGTAGGACTGGTAGTAGTATAAAAAGCCGTACACAGATTGTGCAAACGCCCAAACCCTGCGCCCTCTTTTGCCGCAGGGTTTTGCGGCCCCTCAGTCAGGTGCCAAGCGAGTCCAGGAAGCTGGCTTCTTTCCTTAGGTGCCAGGGTTTCGGGTTTGGGGCTTCGGGGTTAGGGCCTGATAAAGGATTTTGGGAGGCCTTAGCCCGAATACGGTCTCTAGTGGACGTTCAGGAGATCTGCGAGGGCTTAACCGGGTTTCTACCAAAAACCCTAAACCCTAAAAGCGGGTTTGGGGCACTGGGGCAGCACTAGGCACTCGGCTTTAGGGTTGGGGCTTTCGGGTTCAATCGGCCGTATGGGTTTCTCGCGGTGAATATAAACAAGTCGTTAGATAAATACATACGTACATATATACATATATATATATACATATGTATATATATATACATAGATATATACATATGTATATATATATACATATGTATATGCCTATGTTTTATATCAGCATTAAGGGATTACAAGGTCTTAGCAAAGCTGTGGCCGCTTAAACAAGTTCGGGAGGGTTCAGGTTCGGGGCACCCTGAGGCTTTGCCTGGCCCCCCATCAAAACTACCGCTCGCATGTGGGCCATGGAGTTCTTCGCAAGAGGAGGTGTTTGGGATGTTTTGGGCTTCAGGAAAAAAGGACTTTGCGGATTGATGGAGTACGGGGGGTTGGTGGTTTCGAGTTGAAGCCGTTTTAGGGGTCCGTCTAGGGTTCGGGGTTTGAGGAGCGTCGTGGGTGTGCAGGTTTGTCCTCTAGGCAGGGTTCCGCCAGAGCCAGCGTCTAACATCAAAGTTCTGAGTTCAAAATACGGGGGACATATTAAGTTCTCGCAGCACTCTCCAGAGTCCCCAAACGTTGGCGGGGGTTTGCTCTATTTTGAAAACCCTCCCAAACCCTCAGAACCTTGTAACACCCTCAAAAAGACGTATAAAGCCCTACCTAGAGCCCTCAGAACATGCTGATTCAGCTCTGTAAATTCTTGGAGACGTAACTACAGGGATTGGAAAGGAGAACTACTGGAAGTTCTGTCTATACAACAAAAAACCTCCCTCAAACTAGCATGTACAGGAGCAAGCAGGCAGTAAATTCTTCTCAATCGTCAATCCCTGCGAGCTTCCATAGTCACCGAGTCTCGGCCCTCCAAGAATACAACTCGAAATCACTTGCAGCTGTGGGTTTCAAAAGTAAGGGGCCTTTATGGCTTTTAGGGTTTAGTGTTACTGTAGATAAAACTGACCGACCCGAACATGCATTCAAGCAGCTAGCCACATGACATACCAAGCCCAATTCGACCCAATGCTTCCTCTGTCCGATCCGACATTACAGTTTCGGACATGATGCTGGAGGATGGTGCACGAACGCCGGCTCTGCGTGAGATCTCTTTCAGCATCGTGTTCCTGCCACGGCGCATCTGGAGCTGAAGGCTTTGAAGCTTTCCGTTGACGGCTGACAAAGGTTGAGCTTCTTATCCACTTTAGGCTGTCGGAACTTGACGGCCAGCCACATCCTGGGTCGAATACCCTTCAACTGAAAACCCTAAACCCTAAGACCCCAAGCCAGAATTCCCAGCCCGGTGAGGCCTCTGCTGCAGGTTGATCACCTTTTGCCTTACCGCTGGCAGCCCGTCTGGGGAGTTAGGATCTTGGGGTTAAAGGCTTTAGGTAATCTAACAGTCTCTACATGAAGGCTTGCTTGGGATGGCGCTGACTCTGTAAGCACCTCTCCAAATCCTGACGGAACTGCACGTTCGGAAGACACACGCAGTGCAAGAAGCAGACAAGGAGTTGGACTAGGATTCTCAGTGTAAATATACCTACTAACTTTATCAACGAGCCATATAGGCCGTTGCAGTGTGTGACACAAACGTACGCCGATTCAATCATTCTGGCAAGTTGCTGCTCCGCCCACTCCACCAGCTCAGTCGCCACTGCGTGGGAGCTCTCCTTCCGCAGCGGATTTCATTAATTTCATATTCGACATAAGCCTTTCTTAGGCTCATGGGGTGCTAGGCGGTTTTAAGGATTTGGGACTCGCAATTGCGGTTTAAGGCTGTTTAAGGACGTAGACCTCAGGGAGGTTGCATGGGTTGGCGTTGTGACGGGGCCTTTGCTAGCTTCTTCGGGCATGACCGGTTTCTGCATTTTCATGTGAGTCTTTATAGGCGTGAGTTGAGGGTATAGTGCAGTATAGTACTGTAGAGCAGAGCAGAGCAGAGCAGCGCAGACCATAAACGGTTACAGTCTACTATAGTATGGTATAATACAGAACTCTTTCTGCGAAGTTCAGAGAAGCCTTTTTGAGCCCGTTTGGGGCGGAGACCATGGCTCTGCGCTTGGGCCTTTGAGTTAGTGCTGCAATCTGAAATAGAATAGACAGACATGAGAAGCTCCCAACCAGCACAAAAATCCACGGACCCCGCCCCAAACCCTGAACCCTACCAAACCCTCCAACGCCCCCAAAACCGACCCCCACCCAGCCCGAAACATTCCGATGGGGGAGGAGTGTAGCTCTCCTTGCTGTTGACCAGCATGAAAGCCTCTGCAAGTCTAAGCATCCCTAAACCCTAAACTTAAGCCCTACAAGGTAAGCCCTCCACCCGAAACCCAGGCCCTTAAACCCTAAACCCTAGACCCTAAACCCTAAACCCCTAAAACCCTAAACCGCTACGAGTGCTGAGCACGGCGGTGAGGTTTCCGATTAAAAAAAAGAAGAATTACCAAAAGAAGGGTTCTACCAGGGACCCATAGGAAGTGTAGAGGAAGTGTAGGTTTAGGGCTCTGGGCTTCGGGTCTCGGGGTTCGGCTTCGACGGTTTAGGAAGGGGAGCTTAAGAGTTTTGGGTTGGGGTCTCGCCTGGACCATAGGCACCTTAAGGGCTTACGGGGAGATGAAGGACCATAAACGGCATTTTGGGAGATGACTCCTCAAACTCACTGGGTGCAAACACTCCGAAAAGCTAAGACTGAGCTCAACACATGCTAGCCCCTCCAACCTTCTACATGCTAAGCCCCAAACCCTCGAAGCTTCTTTCGATAACCCCTTTGGTCCCAAATTGGTTGCCTGACTCTGATGTGTGATCTCGATGACACCATCCTCCACACAATGCGCTTCGGGTTTAGGGCTTCGGGGGAAGCTTCAGGTTTTGGAGCTTCGGGCTCTGGCGGTGTCTGGTTCATGGTTTGTGGGGGCATCTTTCCCTCTTTTCTCGACAGTGGTGCTTTCAGTTTCGGCGTTGAAGACTCGTCATGCCTGTTAATTTCTGAAGCTCCTGTTGTTCTGAAGTTCCAGAGTCCCGACAACCCCAAAAGCCCTACAGGCTCCTTTGCAAACCACATGGGCTCGCCATCGACTTCGATGGGAAGGACGACCTCTGCCAGGCTGTGTGCAGTTAAGGGCGTTGGGTAACCATGTATGTATGCATGGATGTATGTATGTTTCATATTATATTCTATTGTTTTTCATTTTATATTGTATTACACTGTACTAGACTCTATTATATTCATTCATATTATAATATACTATGTTATGTTATGTTATGTTATGTTATGCTATGTTATGTTATGTTATGTTATGTTATAATATGTTTTGCTATGTTATGTTATATTATATTATGTTNNTATATATATATATATATTGCAATTCTTGTATGACTACAAATACGTGTTATGGTTACATATCTAGTTCCTGCAAACATTAGAGCCACTAGACTGTAGTCCCCTTGGGAAGCCTCAGGCTTGAAGGGAAGCCTCAGGCTTCAATTTATTTTAAAGCATTCTAAGCATGTTGAGCATGGTCAAGCAGGCCAGTTTCAGTATAATTCGTCTTGGGCCCTGGGCTTGAACCTTAGTAAGGAACCCTATAGAGGATAGTACTACTAATATTTCATGCATGTAAATTGGGATTCCGGGGGGGGGGGGGGAGGGCTAAGCTGGCTTTTCTGTGGGGAGATGGGAGTAGCTTCGAAATTGCTCAGGACAGCTTCTCGGAATCTTTGGGCATCAAGAAGGCAATAACGATCTGCAGCGCCTACCCCCAATCCCATCTCCCGAAAAAGACTAGAAGTTCGTTTAAAGTTTCAATGAACCCTTCACCAGATTGAGTTTAGGGTTTAGTGTCTAGGGGGAATAAGCCCTAAACTCCCAAATCACAAGACCCTAAATGCCCTGCAACCCTAAACCCAAGCCTGGGCCTCAAATGGTCCCTGCCCTACAGAGATCTTAAGGGCTCGGCCGCCGAAACTCTGAATCACCGAGACTCGGAACTACTCTCTTGAGCCATTTTTTTCGGGAGATTCAGACTAGACTCTGCAAGACTCTTCCCTTATACTGAGTTAGAGAGTACGAAGTCAAGAAGTAGAAAGGCTTCTGGGGTTTTGGCTTAACTAGTTTGGCGTTCAGCCTAATAAATTAACGAACTGCAAGAACCTACCTGATTTTCCAGGTACGCTTAGAATGACAGTAAAGCTGATAATAAGACCTACATTCCTTTGAACACAACCCTAAACTCTAAACC
>CAJNJA010070730.1:0-13654 GCA_905231915.1 Symbiodinium necroappetens | reverse complement strand
GGGTTTAGGGTTTAGGTAGGATTTAGGGTCTAGGGCTTTTAGGCTTTAGGGTTTAGGGTTTAGGATTTAGGGTTTAGTGTTTAAGAATTTAGGATTTAGGGTTTAGGGTTTAGGTAGTTCTCTAAATTAGGGTCCCTTTTAGGGTCCTTTTTTGTAAGGGTGCCGTAGTATTTTGGTGACTTAAAAAGGGGCCCTGATTTAGAGAACTACCCATATCCCTAGATTGCTTGGAGGTTTGTTGGTAGTCATAAGTGGGGTTATAAGTAGGGTAACTATAGCTATAATAACCCATATTAGGGGACTTATAACCCCACTTATGGCTACTCATGAACCTCCAAGTAAGGAATATACCTTAAGTCTTGCTTATCTTACGGTTTTTGGGCCTTGCGCCGAACGTACGGATCCCTAATGTGATACAAGGATACCTAAGGTATGTTCACTAGCTAAGCGGTACTCCAGAGCCTCATATCTTCCAAGCGTTCCTCGAATGTGTTCCTGTCTTCCAAACGGAAGGTATGAAGTAGGGTTTCTGTATGCTTCGGGTAATATAAGTATCATCATATAGGTACTTAGCACCCGTAGGGCTTTGAAGGGTTCCTCGACCGCTATGTATACCGAGCTCTTCTTTCCTATTCTTATCATGAGTCGTATGTCTTAGGTACCGATCTGGGACCGTGTTTAATATGTCTAAGATCGGTCCTAATCCCAAGTCTACATATGTTTGGGGGACCATTGAAATCGACCCCTCGTTTCAGGCGTCCATTGAATTAAGCGGTTTGATGATAAGGGTTTTTGAAAAGGCTTTGAAGTTGAGGGTTCAGGGCTTTGGTCTAGAACTAAATGCAGTTAGGTGACCCGACCATAATTGTGTGTACACAGTAGATAGAAATTCTCTTGGTCTAAGTAACCCCAAACCCTAAACCCCAAACCCTAAATCCTAAACCCCAAACCCCAAACCCTAAACCCCAAACCCTAAACCCTAAACCCTAAACCTCAAACCCAAGAACACCTCATCAACAGGAACTCTCCGACTTCCCCAAAAGCCACAGGAGAAACGGCAACCTCCTGGCCAGGGTGTCCGACGACCTGCGCCATGGATTCAAGTGCCTGAAGACATGGGCTTTAAGGGTTTAGGGTTTAGGGCTCTTCGGGTTTGGGCATTATTCTGCCTTAAGGCATGGTCGTTTAGGCTTTAAGGTTCAGGGTTTGGGGTTTATGCGGCCTTTAGACCGGGCTGTGGGATTTGGGAAGTAGGCTTACGGTTCTAATCCCTGGCAATGCCACTTCCTGTGTAAGTGTTGCGGGCTGTAGAAGCAGCACTAAAGAATAGGCGTCTTTTTTGGGATTGATGTGGGGTTTAGGGTGCGATGTCATTAAGCATGAGAGAAGGCTTGAAACTGCAACGCGAATTTAGAATGGGTTGGGACCTTATGGGGTCTTGTAAGGGGTTTAGGATTCAGGTCGAGGGCTTCGGGTTGCTGATGTGTCTCTGATCGTTTGAGGCTGTGCAATAACTTGGTGGGACTCACTTTTCCATGGATTCTTGATACGAATGTTGATAGACTGTCCCTATAGCTGCTCCGACGGAAGGGGTGTTGCAGAGGGTACATGCGACGGCGCAGCGTTTGAAACTGAGGAAGGCAGATCGTGAGCTCGTCACTGCGGCCATTGAGCAGTGCCCAGGCGGCATTCCAGAAAGCCTGCTCCAGCCCTGGAGCCTAGTAAATCTCATGGACGTGTTGTTTTTGTTGGTTGCAACTTTGTTCTCAACAGTTTGCCATGTAAGTCTTGTGCGTTGCTTTTGCATGTGTTCACGACATTCCCGAAATCAGGAGAGTTATGAGGAGGGGTCTGCATCACCTAATCATATCCCTACGGTTGATGATATAAATCCTGCATTACCCCATAAAAAGGAATATACTTTAAATCCCATAGTTTAGGGTCTTTAAGGTAATCCAGGATCTATATCATCAACAGTATCATTTGATTGGAGCCCTCTGCAGTTACCGCAGACCCGAACCCTTGAACCCTCCACCCTGAACGCGAACCCTATGCGGAACAGCCCTAAACTCTACAGATCCCATGAGCTCTGTGCCTGCATCCTTTTGGAAGTCATGTCGAGTCAGTGTTACAAAACACTTATAATGGAACCCTCAATATATAACCCTTATAGTAGAAATACGCAACTCTTATCACATAACCCTCTTAAAATCCCTCACTATAGAACGCTTATCCCCGAACCCCTGTCATTATGGAAGCGTTGTTGTAGAACCCTGATGATAGAACCCTGGCTGTGTAGTAGAAGCCAGAAAGATGAAACATTGCCATCCTCATGCCCTTAAGGAAAAGTATAAGGGATCCTAGCACCAATCATCCTAAATCCATGCTCCAACTTTCTGGGATTCTTGAGCCACCGAGATGCGGCTCAGCATTGGCCTATGCTGATGGCTCCCTGAGGGCCGATCGGGAGATGGCCCTGAAAGCCGTGCAGCAGCTTCTTCGGCTGTCCTTTAGGAGTTGCTTTTGTTTTCATATTCATATATATATATATCTGTGTGTGTTTGGGGGGGTTCCAGATGGCTTCATATACCGGGTGATACAGGGGCTTCATGAGTTTGTGTTTGTTTTTTCTATTTGTGGTCTTAGAGGTCTTTATAAACATGAATACAAAAACAAATAAATAGATGAATAAATAAGAATATATATATAAATGCAACATATATATATATAGATACACAAGATTTGCATTGCTGTACGAGGTGTCATAAGGGTAGTATTCGTACACTGCCTCCTTGTTTGCTTGTTATTACCATCTTTCTTTGCATAAGGATTTTATTGAGCTTCCCGCAGACAGCCCGAGCCCTAAAAAGACTGCTCGAGTTATGAAGACCCTTAAACCAGAGATGCCCTTTTGTAGAGCCCTTTCAAAGCCGTCGAAGCCCAAGGACGGGCTACGCCCTGGAGGCCTGGGCGTGGGTGGCTGGTAAATGAGTGTCTGATTTCTGTAAGCACGAGGTTGGGGGTGGGCTTTAGGATTTTTGGGTTTAGCGCTTTAGGGTTTTAGGGTTTAGAGTTAAGGAATTAAGGAATTTCTGGGGTAGTGTTGGGGATGTAATGCTATGTCAGGCGTGGTTGATTGTTGTCCAGCTTTACAATGTCTGCGAGCTGTTATGGAGCTAGGGAGGTCTTGTTCTTGAGAGTGGTCATGTTCAGTCTCATTTAATTGTCAAAGCTTTGGAGGGTTCGATGCGGCTGGGGAAAGCTAGCATAATTAGTTAGTTCCTGGTAGCCTTGTCACATGAACGGATCTTGCTGCTTGTCGAGAAGCTTCTCAACCCCCAAACCCTAAAGCGGAAAGCCCCAAACCCAAAAACCCGAATCAACGAACCCTCGGTCCTGCCACTGCAAACTTTTTGCCATGATTCTACTTGAAGGTTCGTGGGTAGTTCTTATTGGAGTTTTTAAGTAGGGTAACTATAGTTACTATAGTTATAACCCACATTAGGGGACGTGAAACCACACTTATGACTACCCATGAACCTCCAAGTAGAGCCGGACAGGCTCTACCTAGCATACTAGACTCCCGTAGCTAACATGGAAGCTGCTGTGTGGCCGGGGGGGGGGGGCCTAAGTGACTGCTGTCCTTTTACAACGTGGGCTATTTGGTGTTCTATTTTGTTTCAGGGAAGGACCCTGAACCCAACACATAAGGAACTACTGATTCCCACATCCTTCAGGCATGCACGGTTTAGGGTTTAGGGTTTAGGGCACCATCTGAATGTCAGAATGAAATGACAAAGTCAGGTGAATAATATACACGCATAGCCCTGTGCAGGGCCCTATGATGTAGCAGGTCCTTAACCCTAGTATAAGCCCTACTCCAGGTCCATGTATGCCCCTAAACTCTAAGCTAAGCCCCCCTGAACCCTAAAACATAGATTCATGCATGCATCCATACATCCATGGCATCCACGCAGCCATGTATGCATGTATCCATGCATCCATACATATATCTCACCCCACCCTCCCAGGTCATTCATCCCGAGCTCCGATGCGATGAGGAGCTGGTGCTGGCGGCAGTGGCCGAAAACGGTGTCCGGGCGCGACTGGGGGTCCGGGCTCAGGGCTTGTAGGGTTTCATGTGTCGGTTTCATGTTTAGGATTAAACGTCTAGGAAGCATGTTGGCAGGGTCAAGGGGACGGATCGCGTTTTTCTGGGTGTTTTAAGCTCTCTAAAGTTCTGCTACATAGGTTCAGAGGGCTCTATAGTAAGATCAGGTGCTCCTATTTAATGGGCGCTTTGGTGAAGCCTTACGGAAGGCTGACATACTTGAGGGCTTCGTTTGGTTTAATAGTATTTGGGCCCAAATATCCTTCGACTCGGGTTTGGGTGTCAGATCTGTGTAGTTTGTTTACATGAAAGCCACTTTTAGCTACTAAGGCCCCTATGAACCCTAAACCCCAAACCCTAGCTACCAAGGCCCTTATGTTAGGTTCTTGGGGCATGTTCGATCTGGAGGAGTGGAAAGATGAGAGGTTCGCTGCTCAGGCTCCGGATGATGCTTTATGCTCATAATCCTTCTTTGCCCGTACGCTACATGGCTACAAACCAAGTCCCCCGAAGGATCCGAAAAGTAGATCCCTTCTTTGGGGTTCCTATAAAATACCCCTTAGTAGTAGAGGGTCCCAAATTAGGGGATCTACCTTCTAGATCCCCGCGGGAATCTGGGAAAGCGCAGCTCTCAAGCCCTAGACCCTTCAACCAGCCCTTAACCCAAACCGGGCTATTCCCGGCCGAGGAAATGCGCTGCAGTTCGCTTCACACGAGTTGTGCGAGGATCTGCACCCTGCCAACCCTTTCAGGTGAAGGGACAAGAGCAATACGGCTGATGGTATATATCCTGCATGACCCATAATAAGGAATAAACCATAATTCCCATAGTTTAGGGTCCTCAAGGTAGTGCAGGATTTATATCATCAACACTAGTAACATCACCTTTCTCTTCTAACACGGCCCAATCTTTAGGACTTGAGGGTGTAGGGCTTGCCGGTTGAAGGCTCTGGGTTGTGGCGTTTAGGGTCAAGAATAATTTGTACCGCTATTCCTGTGTAGGGTTCTTGATGATAGTTGTAGTAGAAGATGCAGCCTTCCCTGAGCACCCATCCTTTTACTAAGGCCCCTATATGGGCCTATATTATGCGTGATGGTTGAGAGTCGAGGGCTTTGGGCTGAGTCCGGAGGCTTTGGGCTGCGATCTTTCATGTAGTATCAAGGCCCCTCTACCCATAGGCCCCTAAGTAGTTCTTTTCGGGGATTACCTTTTAGGATTCTAAATATAAACCATAAAAAAGAACTACATATAGGGGTCTATGGGTAGACTGGAACCAGGGTATAGGAGATCTCATCTTCCCCCAAAAGGGATCCATGTAGCCAAACAGTATATACTTTGACCCCCTGAGCCCTAGTCTGCTACAAAGCTTTGACCTTAACCCTACACAGGCCCTACACCCTAAACCCCTAAATCTTGGCATCGGAATACCAGTAACAAGTCACTACCTGCTGGACCCAAACACCCTCATCGAACTTACAGGCCCCTATATAACCCCCAAAACCTAAACCTTAAACCTTAATCGAACTCTTACTGCAAGGGCCCTAAACCCTAAACCCGAATCGAAGTCTTAAGACGCCTAAACCCTAAACCCTACTCGAATCCTCAAGGCCCCCTATGCAACCCCTTTCAGTCCCCTATAGTCCCTCAGCCTCCAGGACCGTGCTTTTGTCCTCCGCGCCCTTTCAGCTGGAGGGCCGGCGGCGCCCGCCGTTGCGTTTGCATCCCGGGAGTTCCGAGAGCGGAATTTAGGGTCTCTGGGTTCAGGGCTTTTCGGGCTTTAGGCTTTAGGTTTTGGGGTTGAGGGTTTGGGGTTTAGGGTTCAGGGTGCAGAGCTTTTCGGGTTTTTAGGGTTGGGATTTTTGGGCTTTAGTTTAGGGTTCAGGACTTGTGGTTTAGAGCCTAAGGCGGAATTAGGGCTTCGGTTTAGGATTCGGGGTTTCTTGTTTAGAGTGTTCAGGGAGGTCCTGAAGCGAAATTAGGGTTTCGGTTTAGGGCTCAGAGCTTACAGGGTGTAGGGAGTTCCTCTAAGGCGGAAGAAGACCTCTTGAAGGGTTCCTCTTCGAGTTCTGTTATCGATTGTATATGGTTGGTTTGGGCTTTTGATAGTGTTTGTCGTATGGCTTCGGGTGTCGGGGTTAGAATAATAAGTAGGATAGGGTTATAATATGTTACATACTATTAATGATCCACATCCACCCACCCATGCTGTGGTCTCATTTATGTAGGGCTTTGGCGAAGTCTGAACCAAGTTCTAATGTTGTTAAAGGGGCTTATTGTAAAACTTCATAGCGGTGGCATAAGGTTGTCTTCTGGTTTTTTCGTTTCATAGAGTTGAGGATTTCGAGTTCAGAAAACCTGTTTGGTTTCGTGCTGGGGGCCTGGGAAGTGGTTCAGGCTTTTTCGGGTTTGCCCGAGGCCCTACACCGGGACGGTTCAGGGTTTAGGGTTTAGGGGCAAGAGGCAAGCACAGGGTCAAGAGTTTCGGGTTTAGGGTTCCTCGCCAACGCAGCGGCTTGTAAGATGCAGTTCAGAGTCATCAGCAGGTTTTTCGAAGTAGGCTATGCGTGCGGTTACGGAGAGTATCCTCGAAGTTGAGTTGCTTCCGGCTCCACTGAAAGCCCACTTGGTAGGTTTCCCGGTCCTTGCTGTAGTGTTCTGACGAACTAGCACTAGTTTCATTATGAACACTCTAAGGGATTAATAATTAGTTAATAGCACTAAGCTTCAGCTGCCTCGAACCAAGGCTTCTTGATGATCCCGATTTTTTGGTGGCTGCCGTTCGGCAAAATGCCTGGACGTTGGGCTACTTGCCCGAGCAGGCGCGCGCTGGTGTCAATCAGCGCATCTCCCCTAAACCCTAAATCCTAAACCCTTCCTATAGCCTCTTCGTGTTTCGCGACATGTGATATCCCAGGACCGAAAAATATGCGCTCGATCTTCCTAGGTTTGAGCTTGAAGCAGCCTAAACTCAGTTGGCAGCGGGCACGTTTCTTTTTCCTATAGCCTATAGCACCTAAAGCACCACAACACCCTAATATAGGGGCCTCAATAATTACCTATTTTATGTTGGGGGCTCCTTTTTTCAGAATTCTACCATAAACAAAGGACCCCCAAAGCCTTATTCTAAATATTACTGTAGTTACACCCTTATAACCCTTAAACCCCAAACCTTAAACCCTAAACCCTAAACCTCAAGCCCTAAACCCTAAACCCTAACTCTAAACCTTAAGCCCTAAACCCTAACCCTAAACCCTAACCCTAAACCTTATAACCCTAGAACCCCCAAGCTGGGATCCACTGCAAAGGCGAAGCGAGATCCGAGCATCATCGGAGAGGCTGTGAAGCGCTTCTCGTCTCGAGGGGTCCGTGTACCCGTGGGCTTCCTTTTAAAAGGCCCATGGCGTCCTCTAAGGGCGCCATGAGGGTTTAGGGATATATCCGTAGGCTTCCTTTTAAAGGCCCATGGCCTTAGTCTAAGGGCGCCGTGAGGGTTTAGGGATATATTTAGGGCATACAAGGCTCCATGTTGCCATAGAGGAGATATGCTTAGGCCTCACAGCAGTCCCTCTAATCTAACGGCAGTTCGGGGGGCCAAAGTACACGCCGTTTCGGCGCATGGATCCTCAGGGTCTATGATTTAGACACAAGGGTCTTTTCGGTCTTAGGATTGAGAGGTTTAGGGGGCTTTACCGGTTTAGTGTGCATAGGGTTTAGGGTTTTTCTCAGGTTTTATAAGGTTTTCGGGCTCTGGACGTGGAGGTCTTCGGGGAAAGGGTTCAAACGAGCGGGATTGTGAGTATGAGTTTGTGATGTGGTAGTTCAACCAAGCTTGTACTTAGTATCCTGTAGGGTAACTGAATGAAAGAATGACAGTGGAGATTAGAGTTGGGGTGCTACAGGGTTTTGATGAGAGCAGCTCCATGTCACATGTACAGCGGAGATACTCTCGGCATGACCTTCAACTTGCATGTAGGTGACCTTTCCTCCCATTCCCACGCAGCTTTGTCCTTTTGGGACGGTTGAACACCTCTGAACCCTGAACCCTTAGCCCTGAACGCTGAACATCCTGAACCCGAAACTACCCCAAAATTGAAGCCCTGAAGCCTAAACCCTAAACCCTAACTGAAGCTCTGAGGCAACGGCCGGCGTTGGAACCCGATGCACCCAAACTGCAAAGCGAGCGGCCGGACCACGTGGGCTCGCAAAGACGTGGCAGCATAAATCCTATTCTGCAGCCCCGCCTGCGGGGTTTTAGGGTTTAGGGTTTAGGTTTAGGGCTTACGCGCTAAAGCCCTAAACCCTGAAGCTCAAACCCACGCACCCTGTGTCTCGGTGCGGCCAAAGGTCGCTTGCCGAGGCTTCCCTGAGCGCCGACGGAGCGAAAGATGCTTTTGGTATCACGGTGCGTTTGTTATAGGGTGCCTCAATTTTCTAAGTGGTCTTAATGGTTTCATCAAGGTTTTGTAGGAGTTTCGGCAAGACGATTCCTTGTTCTGATGGTATAATTTATAAGGGGTTTCATCAAGGCTTTATAGGAAGAATCTGTCATACTAACACGATCCCTTTTTAGGGGAGAACTTACAGTGTGTTTACACGATGCATGCGCTCAAGGCTGGGCTGACCAGAAGCTCACTGCGACTGCACCTGCCTTACCCAACTTTTCCCAAACCCTCCACCCCCCAGACGCCGTAACGCCAGCATGCTGAATCTTTAGAAGCCTGTACGTCTATGAAACCTCGAAGCTTAGAGCGCCTTGAGCCCCAGCGCACCTAGCCCGAAAAAGGCCCGGGTTCCTTGACAAACATGCGCAGAAGGCACTATATAAGACTCCCAGCAAGGAGAGCAAGGGCCTAAAAAAGCCCCAAAGCCCTAAGCCCTAAACCCCGAAACCCTACAAAAGCCCTAGGCCTAGACCCCCAAAGGTCAAAACCCTCAACACCGAAGGCTTATAACCCCTATAAATCATAAGCCCTACAAGTAAAGCCCTAAACCCTTAACCCCTAAACCCAAAACCCCTACAAGTAAAGCCCTACAGACAGCCATGGCTTCGGGCAGAGGGAGCCTGGAGACATCCTTGGAGGCTTTCGAGGCCGATCTCGGCAGCGCTTGCGGTTTAGGGGTTTAGGGTTTGGGGGTTTAGGGGTTTAGGGGTGTAGGGGTTCACGGTTTAGGGGTTTAGGGTTTTAGGGGTTCAGGGTTAAGGCGTGTAGGGATTTAGGGTTTAGGGTTTAGGGCAGTTTGAAACTTAACTTCGGGCCTGTTGGGGCTTGGCCCAGACTTCTTCCAGTGCCCTTGATTGAGGAATCGACCTTATATCAGATCAGGGATCCTACAAAAACTTCAGATCGGGGATCCTAGAAAAAAAGACTTGAAGGAGTCTTGAAGGTATATTCCTTGACCCAGGGATGTTGGAAAGTCTAGGGGGGAGCTCACTTAAAGGATCATAGGGCTTGTTGACTAAGTGCATCAATCAGATAACTGTTAAAGTCACACGTACTTACTGTATAGTCCCATTTAACCTACTTTTCAGCCCCTAAAGGCACCTGTAACCTACTTGCCAAGTGCCTTGATCCCTCAAGGAGGCCTTTGGCATGCCGAGATTAATGCTTTCAGGGCTCAGGGGTTTAGGTTGCATGCTAGAGATAGCCACTGTACAACTACAATAGGGAAGATTTTCGAGGAATGCATATTCAACAGTTCAAAGGATGATAGACATACAGGCGAAACCTGCTTGAGCCTTGCCAAAATTCAGACACCCTAAACCCTCAACCCCTGGACCCTAAACCCGAAACCTCTAAACCCTAAATCCTAATGCAAAAAACCTAACCCTTCGGCCTCAGCCCGAAACAACCTCTACCTCAACCTCCAAGAGTAGGTAAATACAATGGCCCACTGCTTCTAAAGGCTAAAGGGCTATTGTTTCACCTACCTTGGAGGCTCCAGGTAGTTTTGAAGGCATCGGATGACAGGGTAGTTAGCCCCTTTGACGTAAAAACGCCCGTGTGCGATGCCCCAAAGTTAATCGCTGGGGCTCCTGATTACAGCTAGAGGTAGGATATACCTCAAAACAACCTTCAGCCCCCCAAAATCCAAGTACCCTAAACCCCCCAACTGTACTGTAAACCTGAATCCTAAACCAACAAAATCAGGCCCCCAAATCTGAGCTGCAGAGGAGTATGCTTTAAAGCTGCAGCCCTTGGTCGGCGGACTCCAGAAGCTGGAGGTTGGTCTTTTCCCAAAACCCCTTATAAGCCGTATGCCGAATATGGGGTGTAGGGTTTGGGGTTTAGGGTATAGGGTTTAGGATTTAGGGTTTAGGGATGATCAGGGTTTAGGGCTTAAACATGAAGTATAGTCCCCATTGTAGTGCCTTGTCCCGGTCTGACCAAGCTTATACTTAGATTTCTATAAGGAAGCCTCAAAAGCGGAACTTAACGGAGACTATAGCTAAACCCTGAACAAAACTCCTACGTCCGGGAGATCTCGATGAACAAGGTTGTTACAGTTTGCTGTGGTTGTTTGGGCCATCAAACCTAATCCCCAATATCATTACCAATACTTTGTTTGGGCCTCATCCAGTCTGGGTTCCTTATGCTAAGTATATTACAGCGCACTCCGAATCCCTATTCTGGACATATAAGACCCTCGTGTGAAGCCCTTACCGGACGGCTTTGAATTCTCGTGCAAGAAGCCTTTCAAGGGACCCCGTTGAGCTTTCGGAGGCCCCTTTCTCAAATCCTCGTTCTAATATTGGTGAGGCACCTACTGTTAAAGGAGCTTAAGTTAAGTTACCACAATACGGAAACCCCATGATTTACTATACATCCCTAGCTATATAGTATTATAGTACCTTAAGCTAAATCCCTTAACAAGAACCAGGTATTGGGGTTACCACAATAAGGAAACCCCATTATTTACTATAGATCCCTATTATAGTACCTTAAGCTAAATCCCCTAACAAGATTCCAAACCCTAAGCCCCTAAACCCTAAACCCTAAAAAACCCTAAACCCCTAACCCCTAAAAGCCCTAAACCCCTAACCCCTAAACCCTGAAACAAGAGCCAGGTATTGGGGTTTTAGGGTTTTTGGCCCCCCAGCCGCAGTCGAAGCCAGGAAGCTTTGCTGCTGCTTCTGCCTGCGGACGGGCGCGCGGCGCCTTACCAAAAGAGCGAGGGTTTAGGGTTTAGGGTTTATAGGGGTTAGGGTTTAGGGTTTCGGGGTTAGGGTTTAGGGTTTGGGGTTTAGGGGGAGTTTAGGGTTTGGGGCCCTACCCATAGGCCCCTAAGTAGTTCCTTGTTAAGGCTTATATTTAGAATCCTATAAGGTAATCCCAAAAAGGAACTACTTAGGGGCCTATGGGTAAACCCTAACCCTGAGGGTCCATGTACCCAAATAGTATATACTTTGGCCCCGAAGTACCTATCATAGGGACTACTTTAAGGCCAAAGTATCTACTACTTGGGTACATGGACCCTTAAACCCTAAAAGCTAAACCCTAAACCCTTATGGTACCCTTCAAAAGGAACCCCTAAAGGACCCTTATGCTATTTGGGTACATGGACCCTCAGGGTAAACCCTAAACCGACGCTGAGGGTTTCATGCACGATGAGACTAGGAAGCTTCACGAAACTGCGGGCTTTGAGTTTGGTTTGGGGTTTATTTAGGGTAAAGTTGGCTCAGGTTGCATTGAAGATCATACATTCCTCTAATCCCGACCTAAAAGTAGCCAGGCTACGATTCCTTCAGCCCTAAATCTGCAGAAGAGTCCCGTCGTGTGGAGGCCCTTCTTGATTCGAGTTTTGTGAACGCATCGACGCGCCAGAGTCCCAGCATGAGACATGTCCAGGTCTAGTTGGATATCGGATTCGGTTAGGAGTTTAGGGCTCAGGTATCGGTTTAGGGTTTGGTCATCGGTGTCTACTATATGCTGACGAGTGGATGCACGAAGTTCAGGTAGCCGGAGGGGGATAACTGATTTCGGACTGCTGCACTGTATAATGCACTCCTAGCAAGGCATGTATTTAGCATACTTCAAGTCACGGTTACTTTGCTTCAGGGATTTGTTCCGGGGCGTTCGGTATTGTCGATGCCTGCTTGAACATCATGAATACATGGTGTGCCCCTCGGTCTCTCTCGCGCTCTCCCTCTCTGTCTCTCTGTGTCTCTCTCTCTCTCTCTCTCTCTCTCTCTCTCTCTCTGCTGCTTCGTTTCTCGAGCCTGCAAGTTGACATAGTTAAAAGAGGGGCGCCAGTAATTACGATGTTATACTGTGTTGGACGAGACTTAGACTATACTATACATTGCTATGCCAGGCTATACTATATTCCCAAATATTACCTTGACTGGCTGTACAATAAAGCAAGGAAAGAACAGAGCACATACAAACGTAAAAAAGGGGCGTAAATAAATGATTACAGTTACCAAAACTATCGTGAGGGCTCTTTATCATAATTATAGTACAATATACCCCCAAATCCTGTTCTAGTTATGAAGGCCCCTATAGTAGAGTTGCTCGACTAGTTCATTCCTGCAGTTGTCGTACCCCAGCAACTCTCCAAGAGACTCCATGTGCCTATATAGTATATACTTAGGCCCTAAAACCCATATAGGAGCCCCTTTAAGGCTTAATGGAATGGACGCTCTCTCGATATGTGCATTATTACTGTATTATACATTTATTCCTGTCGGTTTACATGATATCCTATTCGGGCCCACGTACCCAGAGGGACTAGTAGCATCATATAGGCGACCGCCTTTTTCGCCCAGATGCCTCCTTCACTGGCCATGTCGTCGCGCACCCTGGTAACGAAAGGCTTCAGATGAAAGCGGGCATGGCGGGATCATTGTAGCAGTATACATATGAGTTTATATCACAGCCCACTCCAAAATTCTATAATTAAGATTTTGTTTTGAATGCTTTACATGATCATTGGCATGATTATGATGATGAGTATGACTTTTCTTAAGGCCTAAGAATTACAAATACGAGACCCTTATGTACAGCCCAAGTAGCAGGATCCTTTTTCCAACTTCTCCCTGAATGTTCCGCATAAAGTCTAGAGTTTGCCTTTAACCGAAAGGACCTACCTTTTTAAGGACCTGTAAAAAGAAACCATAATAATTAAGGAACCCTACAAGGTAGGTCTTTTGGGTTACAGGTGGGGCTTAGGAATTGGCCAAATATCGTGCTGGGAAGGTTTATTGCTTTCTTTGCCGCGTTCGGTCATCTACATCTACGCGCCTGATTTTGCAGTTGTGCCGCCTTGAACTTTTCAACACTATGGGGGTACCATTTTTTCTGGGTCATGGGAGCGCAAGGATCCCGACGGTTGTAGGATTTAGGATTCTGCATGAAGTATTATTCGGGTCCCTACGTGTTGAACCCTAAACCCTAGAGCCCTAAGCCCTAAAAACTCCGATGTAGCAGCGGCCCTTGGCAGGCTTCGACAACCCCTAAGACCCAGACCGGCTAGGGTCTAGAGTTTCGTGGTATTCTGACAAAGTCTACCAACTACTATAGGGGCCTTAAGAATTGCCTATA
>CAJNJA010070719.1:0-22245 GCA_905231915.1 Symbiodinium necroappetens | reverse complement strand
CTCAACCCCCTCAACCCCCTAAACCCAAACCCCCTAAACCCTAAAACCTAAACCCCCCTAAACCCAAAACCCTAAAACCCGCTAAGCCCTAAACCCCCTAAACCCTGAAACCTAAACCCCTAAACCCTAAAACCCAAACCTTTAAACCCTAGAACCTAAGCCCCCTAAACCCCCTAAACCCTAAACCCCCTAAACCCCCTAGACACCCTAAGCCCTAAACAGTGCACCAAGGCACCGGTCCGGCCAGTCAGGGTTTTGTGTTTAGGCGGTTGGGATTTAAGATTTAGGGAATGAGGCTTCCTTGGAGGTTTGGGGGTTTAGGGGGTTTTGGGGCTTTAGGGACTTAGGGTTTAGTGTTTAGAGGCTTCGGGGTTTAGGGTTTCGGGGTCAGGGTTTAGGGTTTAGAGGCTCTTTTTGTGCGTTAGGGTTTACTTGGAGGTTCATGGGTAGTGATAATATAAGTGGAGTGATAAGTCCCCTGATATGGGTTATAACTATATTTATCCTACTTGTAACCCTACTTGTAACTACCCATGAACCTCCAAGTAGGGATTAGGTTTAGGGCTTTGGGTTTACAGTCCGGGGGCGGAGATCAGACTAAAGTAAACGTAGGAGTGCAAGGTTTTTTGCGGGTTTAGCCGCACTTTGAAGAGTTCCACGGCCTTCAACCCTCAAAACCCTTTAAACTAAACACCCCATACAGCCCTCAAATCCTAAACCCTATACCCCAAACCCCTTAACCCCTAACCCACAACCCCCTAAACCCCTAAAGCCCTGCCTAAACCGCAAATAGCCTATCTTTTAAAGGACATATCAAGAACTCCTTTTAAGGAACCCTGAAAAGGTAGGTTCTTTAGGGTCCAGGTAAACCCCTCAAAGCCCTAAACCCCTAAACCCTAAACCCTAACCCCTAAACGCCTAAACCCCTAAAGCCCTAAACCCTAAACCCCTAAAGCCCTAAACCCCTAAATCCCCTAAAGCCCTAAACCCCTAAATCCCCTAAACCCCTAAATCCCCTAAACCCCTAAATCCCCTGAATCCCCTAAAGCCCTAAACTCCTAAATCCCCTAAACCCCTAAATCCCCTAAACCCCTAAATCCCCTAAATCCCCTAAACCACCTAAACCCTAAACCCCCGAGGAGTCCTCCGATGGGCGGACGCGATGCTCCTGCACGAGACCCGGAGAGGCCATAGCTCGACTAAATTAAGGGTCCCTTCGAGGGTCCGTTTTGGGGTTCCTTAAAAAGGGGGGTTTAGGGTTTAGGGTTTAGGGATCTACAAGAATTTCTATGAGGGTACTATATGGGTAGTTCTCTGAATCAGGGTCCCATTTGGGGGTCCCTACTTTAAGGGTGCCGTGCTATATTGGGGACCTAAACAGGCTCCAGGGCCGGGCTTGGGGTTTTGCACGCAGGGCTTCGGCTGATAGAGCTGCCTTCCTTCGAGGTTCATGGGTAGGTGTAGGTGGAGTTATGGGGTTCCTTTAAGGGTTTCTTTAAAGGGTTCTATAGACATTTTGGGGTTTAGGGGTAGTTATAAGTCCCCTAACATAGGTTATAACCATAGATACCCTACTTATAACTACCCATGAACTTCCAGGAAATACTGGAATGAAGCTTTGGGAATGTCACAAGGGTCTTTATACCCAACTAGGCATCGTTTAAGGGTTCCTTTAAAGGGTTCCTTCAAGGGTACCACAAGGGTTTGGGGTTTGGGGTTTAAGGGTCCATGTATCCAAACAGTGCCAAACTTTAGCCTTAAAGAAGTCCCTACATAGGTACCTTGGGGCAAAAGTAGGTACTCTGCGGAATTAAAGGCGCCGTGGCTTGGAGTTTTAAAGTGTACCGTATGCTTCCAAGCATTCCTTATTTGCGGTTTGTCGTGCCCAAAAAGGATCCAAAGCCCTATGCATCATGAGCACTTTGGCCCTGAAGGGTAAGGGTTTAGAAGCTCAGGACCAGTGCAGGGGATTATAGTTCTCTGTTGCGCTCATTTCCCGCAAAGAAGAAGCAGAAGCCCAGAGCCAATGCCCGAGATAACTTCAAGACACCTACTCAAACACGGCTTCGGATTTGGGCTTAATTAACCCTAACACCTGAACCCTCGGCTCGCAACCATGGCACGTCTTACATACATCCATAGTCACCATTCCGGAACCCTCAGATGTCCTTAGCACGTGCTGGATGCAAAGGCTATCCAACTCGGGGACGTTCCTTGGCAGTCTGTGCTTAGCTCGCAGAATTTATCATCGAACCTTTTGGGCTCTGAATTTGGAGTTCGAGCGCTACCCCTTCAAAATTGTACAACCTGTACTCTTGGAACCCAAAGTTCAATTCCACCCTAAACCCAAAGCCCGTAAACCCTAAACCCCAAATCCTGAATCCTTGAAACCATGCAACCTAGACCCTCACACCCCAAACCTAAAGCGTTAAACCCCTGACCCCTATCTCCCAAAATCCTGACCCCTATCTCCCAAAATCCTCAAACGCTAGACTCTAAAGCCCTAAATCCTAAACCATGAAGCACTCAAGAGCTGAACCCGACAAGCCAGGGTTGAAAATCAATTTCTAACATTTAAAAGCCCTGCTTGGAGGGTCATGGTAGTTATATAGCAGGTTATAGGTAGGGTATCTACACTTCTAATGTGTATATTAGGAGACTTATAAATCCGCTGAGAACTACCCATGAATTGTACGGGTTTAAGGGCATATTGCAGCAGTATAGTAATGATGAGTATACCTATCGTAAGTACCTTTAAATTGAAACACTCCTACACGCAAACACCTTCATGCCAACATAGCCTTGCTAGCAAATTCGCAAAGAGCCACGACGATACTGAAAGTTTCAGGTTTGCCATGGTTTACTTCTGGCCACGTACGGATTCAAGGGGTCTACCTTATCACCAAAGGGTCATGACCAACGAATTTGCCCCGCTTCCTTAAATTCACAAACTATGCATGAACCCCTAAACCCGAATTTTCACCCTAAACCAGAAACGCCTGAACTTAGAATTCAGGAAGCAACATAACAAACAGTTGTGAGGCCTTCCCAACCGCGATGCCCAAATCTTAACCCCACGGCTTTGCCGCCGTTGAGGGAGATTCAAAGCACAGAAACCCCAAAAGAGGTATCGTGCTGGTACCAGTATGCGGATGAAAAATATATTCTCTATATTTCATATATATATATATGTATATGTTTATATAATATATGATATATTATATAAGTTCTATATGTATCGAAACCTGACGAGTTTGAGAAGGTTTAGGAAAACTCTGGCTACTACCAAATGGGCATGTGCGCCTGTCTAGCCGCTGTTTAGCCTTCAAGTGTGCTCTGATTCGGCATGGATACGGACGCATGTCCAGCCTGACGATTAGGGGTTTTGCGAACTCGCCAAATTTTTCCCGAACAACTCTGTAGTGCTGCATGGATTTCATGCAGGAATACTCATCCTCAACGGTAAATAGTTGCCAAAAGCTTGCGTTTGTTGCTGCGGAGGTCAAATGTTGACCGTGATGAACCAAAGTTCGTTTCAAGAGCCCCCGGACCTGCAGTTTTGACGCGCGCATGACGTGGCCAGATCGGCAAACCGCACGCGTGAAATTTGAACCTTATAGGCTTGCGCATCAGCTTGCAGCACGAAGAACGACAAGCTGCATCAAGCTGCAGTTTGTACCCCTGCATACAGGCCTCCAAATACTAAGTACTGTTTTGTGGCAAGTGCGTTCAGGTGGTTTGAAGTTTGCAGCTGGGTGCGCGAGAGCTGCTGTGGCAAGTTCAGAGTTTAGACATCGAGAGTTTCATACGTCAGTGTCTCCGTATGCCCAAAGATCCTTTGAAGTTGACGCATGCGTGGTAAAACTTAAACCGTGCCTCTGGCAACAGCCGGGGCTCTTCCAAGCGGTCGAGGAACCACTTGACCGTCGTGACGCAACTGCATGTTTTTTTGCTTCGCCGGGACACCACAGCTCCTCAGGCTCTTATACAGGGATTCAGACAACAGTGAACCGTGGTCATGCGCATGTTTGTCAGCTGCACTTTGCAAAATGCAGGTCTCCAATTCGACGGATTTTCGAACCCAAGCCAGTCTACAGCATGCCGTGACAAAGACCAACCTTCCAAGGTGTCAGAATAACATAAAGACGACTCCGTCTAGTCACCTACGTACCCGAGACTGATGTACTGACCTGATCAAACGGACAAGCCTGATCCAACCGAAAACATAGTATTACCCGACCTAGACCGTTTTTCACAAGGCAAAATTCGGAACCCAACCGAATAGTAGCTGGAGTAGGCACGCTGATACTGAGGCACATAAGGAAACGGGATGTAGTAATCAAGGGCTTGCCTTCGGATTGTTTCGAGAACCCCAAACCCAAAAACCTATCTGAAATAGCAGCTATGGGGCTCTCCGTGTCTAGAGCCCTATGGCTCCTATAGCCTGAAACCTTAAGCGCTGAAGCTCGGGCTTGTCTTGGCTGTCTGGTGTGCGGCAGATTTACTCCGTCCCCAATTATCCAGGAAAATAGACCCTTTCCTAACCGTCTTGCACTCTTATTGCAGCCTTTTGCACCCTTTTAAAGCTAGTAGCAAACTCTTACCACCCTTGAACACTGAGCCTGCAATCCGTAAAAAGAGTTTTGGGTTTGGGGTTTAGGGTTCAGGGTTTTGGGACTGAAGTTCCAGGGTTTCGAGGCTGGGTGCGCTGGGGTGAGGGTTGTAGTGTTTAGAGTTTTAGGGTTTAGTATGTTGGGTTTTTGGATTTGGGCCGATTGAGCCTTCACTTGGAAATGATGGGTCCCTCAACTAGAAGCCGTTCGACCCATCATAATTTATTTAGAACTCCTCGGAATACGATCCAAGGGGCATCTGCATATCCGGCTTGTCATTCGAGGTCCTGTCGTCTTTGGCATTGGGAATCGAACACAAGAGAGCCCTTAATGACTCGAACAGGGTCTTGGGGTAGTTGAAGAGGGCCTGTGACCGGGGAATACTGCCACAAACTGTCCAAAACCCTAAACCCTAGACCCCAAACTGCACAATTCTTGTGGTGGAGCTCTGTGGTTTGTGTTTGGCATCATGGGATTCGAGAACTAACGTTTATGACGGGTGTAGGGCTTCATGGATTGAATTTCTAGAGTCTCGCGGTTTGACGACTCGCCTGTGGACTCGAAGGAGGGCAGGAATGTAAACTGCAATATGGGGTTCAGGGTTTAGGGTCGGTTCAACGTATAAATATTACAGGAGAAGGACGACAGTGGCAGGCTGTATGTTGCGTATCCCGTCATGACTTAATCACATCCGGTGCCAGCCTCCATGCATAACCATGGTTGCGTGGAATGCCGCTCTTCTCGCACCACCTGGGCTGTCATACTATAGATGTCTGGTTCATTACCAAGACTATTCCGTCGGGTCCTGTTCTAACTATTTAGGCCGCTATAGTACTGGGTTGTCGTTGCGGGGGACGTTAAACGTATGTATGAATATGTACCTCTGTTTGGGGTCTACCTGTTTTGGTTCTAAGCCCCAAGGGCTTCTGCGTCTTGGACCCAAGGCTCGGGGAAGCGAGGCACGCGTGACCGGGTGGTGAGGCGCCTTGATGCCGAAGGTCGCTGAGTTGTGGCTGTCACCGGCTGACTCCCGCACCTCCATGTCGACCAAGATCTGGTCGGCTGTCGAGAGAAAGGTGGCAGCACACACAACAAGAGGCAACAGAGCACACAAGAGCCATGCAGAAGGTGTGCGCAAGCGCAGGACATGTTTGGCATCACAAGCTCCACGGCCAGAGTCTCGAAGTCGAAGGACCACCCGCTGTCATGCGCTGTCGCATGCAGCTATCATCGAGACCCTATGGCACTTATAATCTGGACAACCAAACTCTAAACCCTAAACCCTAAACTGTCGTTGACGCCCAAGGCCTTCCGCCAAAAAACAGTATAATTCTGCCCCAAAAGCACCCCCTTGAACAGTACAGTGAACCTTTGATTCTTGTTCAGTTCGAAGAAGGAGAAACCAAAATCAACAGGGAATGCGGGTCCAGCCGTGGATGCCCACTTGGCCTTTGTAGTAGGGTTTGAAATGTCGCTTTCATGACTGCCTAAACCCTAAACCCTATAAGCCCTAGGCCCTAAACCCTATAAACCCTAAACCTTAAACTCGATACCCTGTAAGCCCTAGACCCTATAAGCCATAATCCCTAAACCCTGAAGCCTAAACCCTGTAAGCCCTGTAGGCCCTAAACCCTAAACCTTAAGCTCTAAGCCCTAAACCCTGAAGCCCAAGCTCTATAAACCCTATAAGCCTTAAACCCTAAGCCCTAAACCCTAAACCCTATAAGCCCTATAAGCCCTAGGACCTAAGCCCTAAACCCTATAAGCCCCATAAGCCCTAGGCCCTAAACCCTAAACCCTATAAGCCCTATAAGCCCTATAAGCCCTAGGCCCTAAACCCTGAACCCTATAAGCCCTATAAGCCCTAAACCCTGCAGCCTTAAGCTACATAAGCGGCCAGTTCGAAGCCCCATGAATCCCCCCGGCCCAGATCCTCTAGTAGGTAGAACAGGGGTTTAGGATTTAGGTTTGAGGGTGTAGAATTAGGATTTAGGGTTTAGGGTTTAGAATAAGAGTTCAGGGTTTGGGGTTTAGGGCTGGGTTCGGAGTAATTATGTTGCAGTCAGGCAGTAAAATGCATGGAATCCCGTGGAATGTAATCAGTCTTTGCTCACCTTAAACCCTATAAACCTTGAACCTTAAGCTCCGAAAGTACAAACCGTCGATCTGCCAGTAAAGTCGTTGCAAGCCGAAGACAATCTCATGATTTGATCCCGTGAAGCCGAAAAACAACACCCTAAGCCCAAAACCCTGAACTCCTAAACCCGGATCCCCTAAACCCAAGTTAACCCTGGCCCTGAACCTCTAATTACAGGAAACCACAGGTGGGGAGTTTAGGGCATATAGGGCTTTAACTACTCACCTGACAATGTCCTAGACCGAAGCCCTAAACCCGCCAAACCCCAAAACCCTACACCTAAGCCCCAAATCCCGCTACAGTTGTGAGAGTTCTTGCAAGTCGCTCCAAGACCATGCGATCACTGAGCTCCTGTCCCAGACCAGCAGACGGAGCAAGTTAAGGGTCTAGGGCACATTAGGGTTTAGGATTTAGGGTTGTAGCGTTTAGAGTTTTAGGGTTTAGGGTTTAGGGCTTTAGGATTTTGGGTTAAGGGATTAGGGGTTTAGGGCATTTGGGTTGGAGGCTTATGGTTGTAGGGTTTAGGGTAGCAGGTCGGCTTAATGAATAGAACATGGGTTTTGAGGGGATGTTGTATTGAAGTTCTACAGAGGCCGTAAGGGGACACATGGGGACACGATTAGTTTTCAGGCCCCCTAACCCCTAAACCCCTAAACCCTAAACCCCTAAACCCCTAAACCCCAAACACCTAAACCCCCTAACCCCAAACCCGTGAAGGAAACCTTGTTAGAGCCTTAAACCCCAATCCCTTATCCTAGATCCCAACCCCTATAAACCCGCCCAAGAAACCCTAAACCCTATAAACCTTAACCCCTAAACCCTATAAACCCTAACCCCTAAACCCTGAAACCCCTAAACCTTAAACCCCAAACCCTTAAAGAAAGGGTCTGTTCGTTAACTGAGGGCTCGGGAGCCTCTTGGGTTGGTCCCTGGTACTTAGAACCCAAAGGGTTCTGGGTTTAGGGTTTATAGGTTTAGGGTTTAGGGTGTAAAGTTAGGTTTCAGGGAGGGTTTAGTTGTGGGTACAAGGTTCAGGGTTTAGGGTTCAGGGCTTAGGGTTCAGGGCTTAGGGTTTAGGGCTTAGGGTTTAGTTGTGGGTACTTGTACAGATAAAAGTAGGTAGTGAAAGTGCATCGATGAGTTCAACGGCTTTTGGGGTGTATAGCACAAGAACAGTCATGGTAATGAGGAACCCTAAAAAACAATATTTCTAGCTCTTCAGCCCTGTATTATCCCCAGCCCTAAACCCAAAACCTTCAAGCAGACCCATGAACCCTAAACCCTGAACCCTAAACCCTAAACCCTTAAACCCTAAACCCTAAACCCCTAAACCCTAAACCACCGCGCCGTGAATTCGGGATGCTGCTGGAGGAAGAGGTCCACCTGAGCTCTAAGCGGCTTGGTACTTATTCGTGCCCTCGGGGGATTGGGGCTGAAGGTATTCCTTGTGCAAGGGGCACCTTGCTAAACCCTGCACAGTAAACTAAACTTTAATAGGGTACGGTTGATGATATAAATCCTGCATTACCTTAAGGACCCTAAACTATGGGAGTTATGGTCTATTCCTTATTATGGTTTATGCAGGATTTATATCATCAACCCTATGAATTTCGGGCCTCTACTAGCAACGATCGTGGACAAGGAATATCTCAAACTCCCATCCTCAGGATTCCAGGATCCGCTGCTTAATGCCTTTACGGCCAAAAACCAATATCCCTAAGGGTCCAAGTGCTCATTATTTAAGGACTTTGGGGCCTTTATGGGTACCAAAAACCACAAATAAGGACTACTTGGACCCTTAGGGTATTGCATTATTGCATGAACATAATGCTCTCGGGCTGAGAAGACATGTTGCTAAACTGCGGTGGCTTTCCATCTAGATGCGTGAGGCGTGGGCTTAAGGAGTGTAAGATAAGCTCTAAACCCTGGAGCCTTTCAGATTTATGGCTGCTTGTCTACGATGTCGTTGGAAACTCGTACAGTGGGACATTCGCTTCAGGGTCGCAGGTAGCTGGGTGTGCGCTGTGGGAATGGTATCGGATGAATTGTGGCCATGAAAAGACCAGGGATGATCACGTGCATCTGAAGTTCATCCTCGGAGAGGGGACACTGCTGCTTGCCGTTCATGAAAGATCAAGGCCGGTATAAAGAAAAAGGCGCCTTTCTCAGGATAATGCTAGGAATTCTGGTGCCAAGGCCCTTCAAGAAACCGGGTTTATTCGTCAGGGTTGACTCGACAATACCTACGGCCCGAAAGGGTGCTATGAGGGCGTAACACAAGTCCTTATGCATTCTATACTTCCTTCTTGGAGGCTCATGAGTAGTTATAAGTGGAGTTATAAGTCCCCTAATATAGGTTATAAGTATAGTTACCCTACCTACAACCCTGCTTATAACAAGCCATGAACCTCCAAGTATATACTCCCTAATATAACGTTGCAGTCCCTCAACGTGGGCTTCCGAGCAAACCTTCAAGCGGTGGATCATAATACGAAGAAGAACTCGGCTGTCTTGATACGACTGCACTTGCTTGTGGACCCACGCAGAAAGGTCCGGGCTGGCCTCGAGCAACCGGTAAAGCCCCTTCAGGCAAGCCCTCCCCGGGAGGGTGTGAGTGGCTCCCGATGACGGTGCTGCTGTCTCTGCTTCATCCGCCTCCTCCGCGGCCTAGGGCAAATTGCTCCATGTAGGTCTCCACCCCTGGACGGGCCGCAGCCGGCTCTGCAACTAATATGCAGAGATTATTCACCAGTCCTCGAGTTCTGACTTTGCGCACGATACCGTCGTAGAGGTCACGTATTAGCGACCCTAAGGAATTGCATGCCTAACTATTCATTCTTCCATACCAAGAGACTGCATCATGCGACTCTTCCTGATTTTCTTGTCATAGGATCCTAAACATGGACCAAGATCTCCCAACAAAAACCACTACAGTTCTGATGTCTTGTTGTGTTAGCACCTGGGAATTCTGGGGATCCAAAAGCCTGTTGGTTCAGCGTAAGATACCCTACACGACCGGTGTCATAACCTACTAGTTCGAAGGGTTTGGGGGCACAGGGGAGCCCTGAAACCTTAAACCCTGAACAGTGGACCTTAAGCCCTAAACCCTAAGAAACATGGTTCAAGCGGCCCAGTCGAAGGACCCTTCGTCTGGCAGAAGGATCGGGAAAACGACCTGGACTGCGAGGTCTTCCCAAGACTAGAGGGGGCTGACTAAGTTCGGGCTTGGGGTCTGGGATCTAAGGTCTGGGGCCTAGGGTTTAGTTTGACTAAGTTCGGGTTTAGGGTTTGGGATCTAAAGTCTAGGGTTTAGGGTTTAGGGTTAAGTGGTGTAAGGGGTTTAGGGTTTAGGGGATCTAGGGCCTAGGATCATAATCAGGTTTAAGACTTAGATACTTGCTTGAATCTAGGGCTTCAGTGGCATTAGCCAGGCCTGATGGTTTCATTTGCGAGGGACACACCGCCACATCCCCGGTCAAAAAGCTGTGGTAGCAAAGTCCGCTGGCTCAAATGTCTCCAACCATGTTCGCTTGGAAGCTGGATGGTGACCGGCTACCTCCTCCAAGACCTCCATGCATTGGTCGGCACTCTCCTTCCAATCAAGCCTGGCCCTGAGCCTTGGAGATTGTCTCACAACCGCGACGATGGGTTGTAAAGGTCTGGCCAGCTTGAGGAAATACCCGTCATGCAAATCACAGACATCTGGGTCTTCGGCCAAAGCAGGCGACTGCATTATCTCAAAAGTTCACTGCTCCTTATTGCGTGTTTGGGGAGAGAAAAGACTTCAATACCCCCTTAGGCCCTAAGGGTTCATGTGCCCAATTAAATATATACTTTGGCCTTGAAGTAATCCCTATCGAAATACTTTGGGGGGCCAACGTATACTCTATTTGGGTACATGGACCCTGAGCACTAAGGGAATTACGAGCTTAAGCTTGGGCTTTTCGAAATTTGACCATAAAACCTGAAGCCTACATCGAACACCTTTCCCTAAGGGTCCAAAGGACCCAATAATCGGGTACTTTGGTTACGGATAATAGTAATCTAGCTTAATATTTCGGAGAGTTCATGATTATTAGGTACTTGCACCCTTAGGGTTTGTTTGGTTACCTTAGTCAGCTTTCTATTTTGAGGTCCTAAACGTAGAAGAGGCTGTCCGCAAAGCGGTACGACAACCTAGACTTGGGTCTAGGCACAACTCTAAAGGCTTTGAAGCCGTAGCGCCCACACGGGAAGCATTTAGCACCCGAAGCCCCAAAGCAACAGAAGAACCGTGAACCCTAAACCACTTCGAAACACCGAAATTCTTCTACCCTGAAGATCCTTGTTTGAACCCCCCCTTGAAGGAAACTACCGGTGGGGAGTTTAGGGTATATAGGGCTTCTACAAGGCTATTATAAGGTATAGAGATCTTCTATAAGGCTCCTATAACGGTAACTACCCACCTGAAAATGTCCTAGACATCTCGTATACATATAAATCAGGAACCCGGGTGAATCATGAACAACACTAGCCCAAAACCCTAAACCCCCGAAAGCCCCAACCTCACACCCTAACCCCCGAACCCTAAAACCTAAACCCTTAATCCTAAACCCTAAACCCTAAAGCCTAAACCCACAACCATAAAGCAACCGAACTAAAGCCGTCGAGCTGGAGGCCATTGTGCCTCGAACTTGCCGTCCTTGGGCTGCGATGGGGCAGCGACCTCGACGTCCTCACGCACGAATCCCGGACCGAGAAGAGACAGAGTTTTCGGGTTTAGAGTTTTACTTGGGGTTTAACGGTCGGGAAATACAGTCTTCGGTATTAGCCAAGAGAACCCAATATACCCCTTAATTAAGGAATATACATTAAATCATCATATTAAGGTCCCTATAATTTAAGGTGTATTTCTTGTTTAAGGGGTATTGGGCTCTCTGGGTTTATGATTAGAATGGGGTTCTGGCGCCCTAAACCCTAAACCCTAAACCCGTACACCCTAAGACCAGGTATTAGGTTGTTGAGGATTGGGGGCTTTTGGGTTCAGGCCTTTCAGGATGACCTTGGGTTATATCGGGTTTCGTACCCTGAACTCCTAACCCCTAAACACCTAAAACCCTAAACCCCCTAAACCCCTAAACTTGCCCTAAACCCCTAAACCCCAAACCCCTAAGACCCTAAAGATCCTTTAAAGGAACCCTAAGCCCCATATAAATCCTTTAAAGGGAACCTAAGGCCCCTGTAGATCCTTTTAAGGGGAATCCTAAACTTTTCGTGGCTCAGGGTTTATTCAGGCTCAGAAACTTAATGTTAAACTTTCCCTGACTTTTGGAAGGCATCCGTAAACTACACCGGTATTCCTGAAAATCTCACACTTAAGACGTGTACGGAACTAAGGCCCCTTCTTGTTGCTTCCGCTTCTGCCCAGCCCTGGGTCTAAGTAACGTGTTTCTTCAGAATAGTGGCCACGGAAACAAGATCTTTTCCTCACCATAGTTCTCACAGATACAAGATGTTCACATGTTCAGTCGCCGGCCAGGTGCAGTATCGCTGCTCCATCAGAGCACGTCTATCCATTGCGGCAACGGTGTAAGTGCAGTATTAAAACTCGCCGACCAAACATGTGAGCATCTTGTATCTGTGAGAACGATGGTGAGGAAAAGATCTTGTTTCTGTGGCCACTATGCTGAAGAAACATGTTACTTAGACCCAGGGCTGGGCAGAAGCGGAAGCAACAAGAAGGGGCCTCAGTTACGTGCACGTCTTACATGTGAAGCAGATCATAAAGCCCCACAAATTACGTCTCTTCTGAAGACTAACGGCAGTGACCTAAGTGTTATCCTCATGTTTGCTGGTGGGGCCATACTTTTGTGCGGGTCCCTTGTGGACCCACCAGGATTTAGGGGTTTAGGGCTTAGGGTTTGGGGGCTTAGGGGTTTACGGGTTTAGGGTTTAGGGGTTTAGGGTGTAGGGCTTGGGTTTAGTGTGGGGTCTTTGATCATTAGAACACAGTTAAATTTGGGATACAATATGTAGTCGGTTTGTGATATGATCGGGAAGCAAGGAACAGACAAGGGGTTCTGCGGTATGTCATATAACGTAACATGTATACTGTATACGGACGGTAGGGAACCTTATGGCATGTTTGGGTTTTCCGGTATTAAAACAGCGGTATGGTGGGGAACACGACTTTGTCGGAGGCCTCAAAAGGTGGGATGAAGGTAGGGTTTAGGGTTTAGGTGTAGGGTTTAGGGCTTGGGTTTGAGGTCCCTTATATAGGGGTTAATATTTGGGAATATCCCACCTTTACCTTCATCCCAGCTTGCCAGGCGATCTTGATAGTTGCTCAGTAGACTCAGCCGTCCTGTGTGGAAGCAGCTCCCAGCATGTGGCACTTGAAGGGTAGCGGCATCCTCAGCAAAGTTAAACGAAACTACACGTGGGGAGTTTAGGGTATATAGGGCTTCTATAAGGCTTCTATAAGGTATATAGACCTTCTATAAGGCTCCTATAAAGGTAACCACCCAATGATAATGTCCTAGAAAAGGGTGCGTCGGGGAAACACGTGCGCATAAGGCACCTTTTCGGGGTTGTGGGCTTGGGCGAATTATGCCACGGCCCTTGAGAAATCCATGTTCCCTTAATTGGAAGTTCACTGCAGACCTAAGTGGAGTTATAAGTCTCCTGACATAGGTTATAACTATAGTTCCCCTACTTATAACCCTACTTATTATAACTACCCACGAACCTCCAAGTATGACCCCTTGTACCCCCTTATTAGAGCCCCGTATAGGAGCCCTTATAGATCCCTGAAAGGAGCCTAAAGACTACCCCATGACCCTCCAAGTAGGGTCTGCAGGTTTCGCTTCGGGCTTGCCCTAAACCCTAAACCCTAAACCCCAAGCCCTAAACCCTAAACCCTAAGCCCTAAACCCTAAATCCTAAAGGCCCTAAACGAAAGCCCGAACCGAGAACCCTGAAACCACTGAAAGCTCGAAGACACCCAAAAAAAGGAAAGAAGAGCCGAGCACCCTCGGGTTTAGGGTTTACATAGGGTTTAGGGGTTTAGCGGTTTAGGGTTTAGGGGTTTAGGGTTTATTGGTTTAGGGTTTAGGGGTTTAGGGGTTTAGGCTTTAGGGAACAAGCTCCGAAAGAAACACCCTAAACTCGTAAACCCTATCACCTTACACCCTGAAGAATACACCTTTTCAACAGTCCAGCCCTTTGGGTTGCCCCACATCGGCGTAGGTCCGAAGTTGAAGGCGAGAGTGATATTCCTGCCAAGCCACTGTGCTTGGTTTAGGGTTTGGGGTTTAGGGTTTAGGGTTCTATACGGGTTCAAGAAGGGTTCGAAAAGGGCTCTGCAAGGGCTCTGCTTGAAGGCTCATGCTATACCTACCTATGAACCTCCAAGCAGAGTTTGGAGTGTTGTGAATGTCCGTTAGGATGTTCAGGGTTCAGGGTTTAGGGCTAGGGTGTAGGGGTCGTAATACTTACGATTTACAATTGGTCCAATATGGGGTTTTGAATACTATAATGATACTGTATCCGTTCAATAACCCTAGAATCATATCGATAGATATTCAGGCCAGTATGTTAGGGCTTTAGGGTGGTGTTCAGCTCTAGCGCTGCTTGCTACAGTCTTCAGCAAGCCTGTTAATCCTGGGAATCTCAAAACGTCCCAAACCAGCAAACCCTCAACCCTAAACCCTAAAACTCTCAAAGCCTTCAGACACCGTAAACGTGAAATCCTGGAGTTTAAGCCTTAAGCCCTAAACGTTTAAGGCTTCGGATTTGGGGTTAAGGGTTTGGGGGTTTAGGGTTTGCGGTTTAGGGGTTCAGGGTTTAGGGGTTTAGGGTTTAGGGGTTTAGGGTTTGGGGTTGAGGGTTTGGGGTTGAGGGTTTATGGCATTAGGGATCAAGGTTTGCACCCAAAAACCTTGTCCAAAACCCTAAAAGCCCTAATTCCTGAACCCTAAACCATACATCTTAAACCCTAAATGCTAAACAGTTCAACCTTAAGTACTAAGCCCTAAGCCATGAACCCTAAACCTTAATCCCCAATGCTAAACCCCGTAAACCCTAAGCCCATGCAAAAAGTTAGGAGCCTTCGTTGTCTACTTTCCCAAAGGGTCCAAGTACTAGTATAGTATCTACTTTTGGGGCCCCAATAGCTGCTAAGTAGCTACTATAATGGTGCTTGGACCCTTTGGGTTTGCTGAAGCCACGGATGGGCGGGAGCAGTCTTGCCCGGCATTATTCTAGGGTTTAGCGCGGTTTTGGGGTTTTGGGATTAGGGGTTTAGGGCTTAGGGGTTTAGGGGTTTAGGGTTTAGGGGTTTAGGGTTTAGGGTTTACGGATCTGGGCTTAGGGTTTGGGGCTGGGGTCTTGGGCATGGTTCTGTAAATTGGGAACATCAGCGAAAAAACCGACCCTCTGCTTGGAGGTTCATGGGTAGTTATAAGTGGAGTTATGGGGTTTATGGGGTTCCTTTACGGGTTTGACGGGTTCTATAAGGATTTTAGGGTTTAGGGGTAGTTGTACGTGGAGTTATAAGTCCCCTAATATAGGTTATAAGTATAGCTACCCTAATTATAACCCTACTTATAACTACCCATGACTCCAAGTAGCCAATGAAGACTGCCTTTAGTCTGCAATGTGCTCCTGAAAGTCACCGCGGGGAAGAGCGTCTTGCCCTTCAAGACCTTCGACGCAAGGCAACTTTTGACTTGCGGTCTTGGGCTCTATGTTTTGAGGTCTCCATTAAACGTCCTACACCCCGAAACCCTGGAAACCCTAAACCCGAAACCCTAAACCGTCGCGCCCTTGAAAAGCCCTTGCAGGAACCCTTGAAGGAACTATGAAAGGAGACCTTGCAGACACTCGAGTTTAGGGACCTGCAGATTCCCCATAGCCAGAACATGGTAGGCCACGACCCCGTAGCTATAGGGGAAGAGTCCTGTGATACTGCTGACTACCATAGGATAATATACCCCCGAGACCCTATACCCTAAACTGTTACATGACAGCATAGTATACCCCCAAAATCTAAACCCTAAACCCTAAACCCTATCTATTTATGGAGACTCCAAGGTTTTGGTTATGGGGCTCGACACGTGCGCGAATGTGTACTCGGAGGCGGCGGTCCGGAATGCCCTGCAGGTTTCGCAGCTCAAGAAGAGACCTGAACTGCGCCGCAAGGAGGTGGCTACGTGCTACGTTTCCGGAAAGACGGGGCTGAGTTTAATGTAGGATGATGTTGTCGATGATGATGATGATGAGGATGATGATGATGATGAGAAGTGTGATGGTGCTGGTGATGGTGGTGATGGTGGTAATGGTGGTGATGAGTTGTTGATGATGGTTGTGATGAAGAAGCTAGTCATGTTGTTGATGGTGCTTATGATGATGCTGCTGATGGTGATGATGATGTTGTTCATGATGGCTGTGATGAAGAAGCTGGTCATGTTGTTGATGGTACTTAATGATGCTGCTGATGATGATAATGATGATTGTGATGATGATGACAACGACCGTGATTTCCACAACGATGAATTTGATGATTACGACACAGCTGCTCAAGATGATTTCGACTACCGGGGACGGGGATCAGGATGATGTTGGCAACGAAGGTGCTGATGGAGATGGCGGTGACGGGGATATTTTGGCTGACGAAGACGGTCATGGTCAAGGGGTTAATCCGACTAGTAACGACAACAAAAAACCCTATGGTAAACCCCAAAAAGTTGGACACCGGATTAAGACCAAATAGTCTGGAATTCCCTATACATTACTTGTAAGGATGGAGGCTATTGGGTTTCCAACCTTTGGGCTTCTACCATAAACCCTATCCCTCGAAAGCACAGCGTAGCCGATGGAGCCGTCATTGTGCCAGAGGAACCCTTAACTACGCCGTAACTACAGGTTTCAAGGTCAGAACCTAGCATGCACCCTGTCCCCGGAACCCAAAACCTTGTGCACCGACTTGGATTCCTATAGACTTAATTCCCCAATAAGCCAGGGAAATACAAGGTACTAAATTATAAGAACCCAAAAAGTTTAACGGTTGCGTATTGGGGAACTAAGTAGATTCTTCAGCCCTGATCCGCAAAAGCCGCGACGGCCTCTGGCAGAGGAATCGGCTGAGACACCTGGGTCAACTTCAACCACCGCTTGGTGTTTGACGTAGCGCTTTAAGGCTTTGTTATTGGTTTTTTTTCATGGTCTTGGGGAACAAGGTTTCAGGGAGGGGGCTTCGTGCTTCTGTTTTGGCTTCAGGGTAGGAAGCCAGATACTCGGAAGAAGATCTTCACGACCCATAACACTGAGAGCGCCGCCGCACCAACTTATCACACCGAAGCAGATTATGTAACTTTTCTCGAGTCAGAACCCCAGCCATACAAACGCAGGAACTAGCTGCACCTCTCCATCCGCAGGATTATCACCGCAATCGTGTTCGATGGGTTGGCAGCAAGGATTGTGTGATGGCCAGCATACATACGTATGTTATGGTACAGTCTAGTACATTAATTAGTACTTATAGTATATAAAATTATAGCGTATGTTACAGTATCTTGTCTGAAAGGAGTCCGGATCTCTTCGTAGCCGTGACGATACCAGCTGTGGGAAGCCCGGCCCCCCCCCCATTCAAAGAGGATACAAAAACAGGGCTTGGGGGATTTGGCTTTACAGGATGTAGGGTTAAGATTTCGGTCTTAGGTTCTACTTACGGTTAAGTTTGGGGTTTAAGGTTTAGGGTTAGGGTTTAAGGTTTAGGGTTTAGGGGTTTAGGGTTTAGGGTTTAGGGTTTTAGGGTTTAAGGCTTAGGGTTTAGGGGCTCAGGATCACAAACAAGACCTCCTCCCGCTCGTTCTGCGGATGTGGGGAGGGGTGCGCCCCCCCATCTTCAAGGCTAAGTTTTTGGGGGGCCCTACTTACTTAGCATCTCTATTGTCGTCATAAACTTCTTCTGAACACCACCACCCTCCATATGGGGTAATTCTCGAAATTAGGGTCCCTGTTTTAGGTCCCAAATGTACTACGGCACCCTTACAAAAAAACAACTCTGAAAGGGGCCCCTAATTTAGACAACTACCCATACAGCTTAACAGGCTTAACATGAACACGAGCCCTTTCCGTGGGATCCCTTTCGAAGTCTGGGATAGAAACCTCGCCAAAACCCTGCACAATCCTTGAATTCCGAAAGCCTTTTTAAGCCTTAAGCACCGACCTTAAACCCCAAACCCTGCACAGTCCTTGAATTCCGAAAGTCTTCAGCCTGAAGCCCCGACCTTAAACCTGCAAAGCAATACAACTGGTTTCTCAAAAATGGGATTTAGGGTTTAGGGTTTACAGGGTTTATTTTAAGTTAGCATAATAGGGAAACCATATTTTTTTACGATAGATCCCTATTATGATACCTTAAACTAGATCCCTTAACCAGGACCCAGAAAAAAGAAAGACAAAAACAACAAAACGCCACACCGGAAATCCGTAAACCTGAAAGTGCGGCCCAGCTCAACCCGACTACTCCTCAGACGCCTTAAACTCCCTAAACCACAAGCCCTAAACGCCGCACTGACTCACTCACTCGCAACTCGGTCCCAAACTCCCAAGTGCTAAATACACACCACCTATTAGCCCTAAATCCTTAAAGCTTAAACCCTCAACCCCCTACACCCCAAACCCCTAAATAGATAACCAACTAAACACATAAACAAATCAAATCAAGTCAGTATTTATATATACACACCCCTAGCACTAAATCCTAAAACCTAAAACCCTAAACCCTAAAACCCCTAAAACCCTTAAAACCCCTAAACCCTAAACCCCTAAACCCTAAATTTAAACCCCAAACCCCTAAACCCTAAATTTAAACCCCCAAACCCCAAAACCCTAAAACCCCTAAATTTAAACCACCAAAACCCTAAAACCCCTAAATTTAAACCCCCAAACCCCCTAAATTTAAACCCTAAAACCCCTAAATTTAAACCCCAAAACCCGGAAAACCCCTAAATTTAAACCCTAAAACCCCTAAATTTAAACCCCAAAACACAAAAAACACCCAAATCCTCCAACTTCGGAGCCGAAGCAGCCCGAACGCCATCATGGAAAAGGCTCACAGTGTTGGCCTCAGCTTCGGGAGCGGAGAGGATCTATTTTTTTCGGGTTTTTTGGGGATTTAGGGCTTTAGGGCTTTTGGGGTTTTCGGGGTTTAGGGCTTTAGGGTTTAGGGCTTCAGGTTTTTTCGGGTTTAGGGCTTTAGGGCTTAGGGCTTTAGGGTTTAGGGTTTTAGGGTTTAGGGTTTAGGGTTTCCGGTAGTAGCCGTTGTTTAAAAAAACCGGGCCTCTACGGAGTTTCGATTTTATGGCTTCTATCCCTAAGGGTTCCATGTGCCCAAGTAGGTATCCTTTAAAGGGTTCCTTTTAAGGGTACCATGAGGCTTTAGGGTTTGGGGTTTAAAGGTCCATGTGCCCAACTAGTATAAACTTTGGCCTTAAAGTATTTCCCATCTAGGTGCTTTAGGGCCAAAGTATATACTATTTGGGTACGTGGACCCTTAGGGTAAGTTGCAGAACATCGGCACGTCGAAAGATGTACTTCTGGCTCACTACATAGGGATTAGAAGCCGATATGCGATTTACGTAAAACTCCCTAAACGCTAAACCCCAAACCCCTAAACCCGAAGCCCTAAACCCTTAACCCCAAAACCGCGGTGACGTCATGAAGGTGTCAGGTTCTGAGGCTCGGGCTCAGGGCTAGGGGTAAACGGGGAACCGCTATCGGTTCTTTCGGGGAACGGTTTAGGGTTTAGGGTTTAGGGGTTTAGGGGTTTAGGGTTTAGAGGTTTAGGGCTTTAGGGGTTTAGGGTTTAGGGTAGTCAAGAAAGGGGGGTTTCTACTTTGTGCTTGATTATGCTGCTTTCCTGACAAGTTTTGCTATAAGCAACGTAAGGCATGCTTTTTGGCTGAAGATGTTCCTTCTGGACATCGCCCAGAGAAAGAATCTTTGGATTGGATAGGTTGAGGGTTCACCGGCGGCAGTGACAGCGCTGCTGATGGCTTCCTAAACCCTATTATAAACCCCAAGCCCCAAACCCTAAACCCTAAAACCTAAACCCTGAACCCTAAACCCTGCACCCTAAGCCCTAAACCCCTAAGCCCTAAAACCATAGATCGGGAAATTCTCTATTCCGGAACATTCCTTCAAACAATATTATGTGTTGGAAATCGATCAAGCCCCAGACTAATGACTCAGACTTCGCTATCTATGTGTGTATATATATATACTGCAAAAAAATTGCTTTTGTTTTAGTGTGATTACTATTAATACATTACTACGAATATATATATATATGTATATGTATATGTATATATATATATATACATTTGTACCAATATGAGATAGGGTACTAAGTCTACCTGCAAATGCAAACCACAGTCCCGCACGTTGGGGCTGCTGGCATCCAGGTTCAGCAACAGACCCAGGACCTCTGCGAAGCATGTAAAAATGGACACATGATCTTAGGGCCTTACTTGTTAGACTCGGATTTTGGGGGGTATGTAAGTATGTACATCTACGTGGAAATTTCGAGCGGACGTTCTTACGCAATCTTCGGACCTATATATGGAGGCAGCTATGCTGCAATCCCGGATATTAAACAGATTCTCACCCTGAAGCCTAGTGAAGGCGTGACAAGCCCAGCGAAAACAAAAACAAAGATTTGACCGCAGACCCGAAGAAAACCCAAAGCACCAAACCTCACTCAAGGGGTATTGGCGTGAAGCCGGAGACGAAGATGTGGTCGTAGACCCCATAACCCTAGACTAAGGGCTTAGGGGCTTACGCTTTAGGACTTTAGGGCTTAGAATCTACGAAACCCATAAGCCCTAAGCCCTCTGCAAACCGACACCCTAACCCCTACACCGTAAATCCCTAAACCGATAAACACATAAAAACCGAGACCCCCAATGCCCTAAGCCCCTAAAAGCTCGAACTTCTAGATCGTAAGCGTGAGTCCCACAGGCTGTTCCACATGCTTCCTAAGGTAAGGGATTTAGGTTTATATTAAGGCTCTGCAACAGCTTACAGATTCATAAAATGGTTCCCCACTGTTGAAAAGCAACTTTAAGCAGTTGCGTACCGCCAGCTATGGTTCCAATATCACGGAAAGAAACATTCTTTAGTTCAAGGAGCTGGTTTCTCGCGGCCTCGAGCCTAAATTCTAAACGCCTGTCTGCAAACCCTAAACCCTAAATTCCCTAAATCCTCTCCCTGTAAGGCCAGAAAGACCCTTATAAATCCCAAGATCAAAATCCTAACCCTAGGGTCCAAGCACCTAATAATCATATACTGTCCCAAATATTATGCTAGATTACTACCATCCGTAACCAACGTCCCCGATTATTGGGTCCTTTGGACCCGTAGGGAAAGGTATTCGATGTAGGCTTTAGGGTTCATGGCCAAATATCGACAACCCCAAGCTTAAGCTCGTAATTCTCTTAGGGAGCGGATCCCCCAGGGTCAATGTACCCAAATAGAGAGTATACGTTGGCCCCCAAAGTACTTCAATAGGGGTGACTTCAAGGCCAAAGTATATCTTTCTTTGGGCACATGAACCCTGAGGGCCTGATGGGCTATTGAAGTCTTTTCTCTCCCCAGAGTATACTTTGCACCCTTAGGGTAGGCCATTGATGACCACCCCGTCCTGGTGGCGATCGAAGCGCTGCGTTGCTTGCACGCTCGTCCTCTGCAAAAGAGAGGTTTTGGGTTCAGGGATTAGGGTTTAGAGTTTAGGGTTTAGGGCTTATGGAGTTTAGGGTTTAGGGTTTATAGAGTTTAGGGTTTAGGGTTGAAAAGAGTTTAGGGCTTAGGGCTTAGGGTTTAGGTTTAGAGTTTAGGGTTTAGGGTTTAGAGTTTAGGGCTTATGGAGTTCAGGCCTTATAGATTTCAGGGTTTAGGGTTTAGAGTTTAGGTTGTAGGGTTTAGGGTCCAGAGTTTAGGGTTTAGAGTTTAGGGCTAGGGTTTAGGTTTTAGGGTTTAGGGTTTAGAGTTTAGGGTTTAGAGTTTAGGGCTAGGGTTTATAGAGTTTAGGGTTTAGGGTGCTGTCAAAATCCTGAAACCGCCGAAACCAGTGTAGACGCCCTAATAATTGGAATAGGGCTCCTTTGAAGGGCTCCTAAAAATGGGATACTACAAGTGAATTTCAATAAGGGCTACTATAATATAAGGGTTCTATAATGTAGGGGCCTGAATACATGGAATAGGGTTTTGGGGTCCATACTACTACAGTCATAATAAGGAACCCTGAGCAACCTTATAGGTAACCGTCTGGGCTTCTATATTAAACCGCTTTGAGGGGCTCAGGGATTGAGGCTCAGGGGCAAAATCCAAAACTGCTACTGTTGCCACTACTGCTACTGCTGCTGCCGCTGCTGAAGCTCCTCCTCCTGCTGCAGCTACTGCTACCAGTGCTCCTACTACGACGACGACTACTACTACACGACGACGACGACG